>VDFB02072658.1:242463-282408 GCA_007258455.2 Sequoia sempervirens
AGAAGTTCAAAAGTAGTGTTTCCATTTGTTCTATTGCAAATGGTTTTTTTTTGTTATTTTTTTATATTGTTAATCATTTATTGTTGAGTAGGAAAAGTGATCCTAGATCCAATTAGATTAACTAATATTCTCTCATTTTCACTTGAATCAATATTTAAACATAAATTTCTTGGTGCTTATGATTAACTTGTTTCCCTCACAATGATGAAAACATAAAACCAAAAAATAACTTTATATCTAAGACTAAGACATTGAGAGGAACTTGTGATGAAAATTTGAGCTTGAATTGGCTGGTCTAGGGAACAAGAAATCCTAGATCGAACTCCTACATTTATGGATCTAAAAGTTTTGAGATCTAGATTAAGGTTTGCACTCTATTTTCTCAAGTTGTCTTCTGTTGAGACCTCAAAATCTGACCTACACACATGAAAATAGGGGAAAGGGTGGTTTTGTATAGGGTCTTTCCTATGTCAAACAGCGTGTTGGTATTTCTACCTCCACATACAATGATTGATGATGATCTCAATAGGGCATGCACTAGGCTGGTAAAAGGTCAAAACAACAATAAATTGACTGAAATGTATAAATGAGAAATGATAATGTTACCTTGATGTGAAAACCCTTGAAGGAGACATACCACATAAAATTTGATTAATGGATTCCTTTAGTGCTTAATATACCTACAAAATTTTAGCTAGCATACACCATAGATTACTAAGGCTACCATGTAGAGGATACATCAATACTTCTCCATAATTATCTTCTAATTGATATCCTTCTCTAAAATTTGATTTCTAATCATCAAAATGAGAGGAAAACATATTTTCATATAATTTAGTTAGTCCTTTTGGGTAGGGGCAGACTTGGGGTCATTGCTGAAACATAAAAGCCTGCCAATCTAAATATCAAACATTTTAAAAAAATGGTCTAGGGTGCCTTACACCCTTGGTTGATACTTTTTAGCTTGAATTTATAAGGATTATAGGGATTTAAATATATTTTATAAATGAAATTGGTAAATTATTATTATAATAATGCTATAAGAAAAATAGGGTGTGAAGGTAGCTATGTGAAATTTTCAAGGGTGACATTTTTTTGATGCTACATTTTTTCCCCCACTTTAGTGAGAGTATGATCTTACATTCATACTCACACTAATGGAATAAAAATCCACATCAAAGCACTGCAAAGACAAGACGATAGTAAGTTGAAGGGTACAAACCCCCAACTTAGGATCTTAGTAGTCCAGAATGTTAAGACAAACATGCACATAGGATAGGAAAAGATTCACTCTCACATAATAAATTCAAGGAACAATGAAAGAAGTGCATTTTGAAAGAATACACAAAGCATACAAAAATAAAACACAACCTATAAAAAAGAATACAAAGAGAAAATACACAAAATACATGAAGCAAACACATAAAGTACACTTTGCAGCCTATTTATGGGTTGAAACTAGCACAATCAAGAGGATTTAATAAGGTCTAGCTTGAGGGTGACTCCCTCAATATCGTTAATTACCTTAGTAACATGCCTTATCCTTCATGGATGGTGGAGGCACTAATTAATGATGCAATCAATATTGCAAAATCTTTTGATCAATGTCATATCTCACATGTTTATAGAGAAGGCAACAGGTTGGTTAATTATTTCACCAATTATGGGGTGAATGATTGAATGGTGTGGGATAAGCATGACCTTCTACCCCTAGAGGCTTGATCTATTATTCAATATGATGCTCAAAAGTGTTGAGGCATGTGCTCTTTCTATGATGGTCTATTGTAACTTCTCCCTTATGTGGCAGCCTATTTTGAGGTGTAACTTGACAAGAGGAAAGGCTGAGCAGTATGGTATGTTGGCTCGAATGACTAGGCCTTCTTTTCTCATGACTTTTATCAACCACATTGTCCAATCCACATGGATTATGGGTATCTAGGAATCCTTTGTCTTCTCAAGGTTTCCTATTTTCCATTACAAGCTTTCTAACTTTATTTAGATTGTCTACAAATTCTTCCTTTTGTTGGGGTTTTTGCATTCTGCTACCATGGGTGGAAGCTAAAATAGAATGGAGCCTAAATCTTGTGACTCTATCAAAGCTAATAAGAGGTTGTGGGAATTATTGGAAGCTAGAGGACTTACCGCATACATAGAGAGGTTGCATGGGTTTGATAAGAAGAAATCTCAGGATTTTCTATAGGGATGGCATAACAAGGTGTTGGAAATTGGGGGTAAGGAAGTTACAATCACTAAAGAATTAATTGTAGAAATTACTAGTTTGTTGATGGATGGGATGAAATTTTATAGAGATAAGAATAATTTTGGTTCATCTATGGATGTTTTCTTCAAACACAATGAGCGAAGGAAGTTGGAACCAGTGAAATGTGATGGCTATCTGCATTCTTCTCTCAAGAAAATTTGGTGACATGTCATGGAGGAGATAATGAGGTATTTAATTTTGGATGGCCACTTTTCTATTGTTTTTAGGCATCATTTTGTCTTGTTGAACCATTTTAGACATAAAAAAAGAGTGTCATTTCCTTATTACCTCTTGGGCTCTCTTGAAACTAGCATTAGGGATCATAGACGTAATCCCAAAAACCCTATATTCACTATGTCAAGGTGTTTATCCTCCCTGGCCAACCCAATGCTAGTAGAAAAAAGAAAAATATTGAGTATGTAATTGGGTCTAAGGAGAATTCCAAGGATGCAGACTACTCCTCTAGGTCGAATGCTTCCTTGGAAGGTGAGTTAGAGTCTCTTGTTTTCTCTGAGGGTAAGAAGAGGAAAAATTACCAATCCCATGCTCCATATAAGTATGAGGAGTATATTATTGGTGATGAGGTTTAGATTGTGAAGTCCTCCCAAAAGTCTAAAGCTGCAAAGGGAGCAGAGGGAAAAAGGAGAAAGTATGATGGAAAGAAAATAAAAAAGGCTCAATCCTTGGCTTCTTCAATGGAAGATGAGTATGATATGAGTGATGAGGGTGAAGTTGGTTGGTTCAGCTTGAAATCTAACTCTGGGAAGGGGTTGAGTGGATTGAAGCTAAAGGGGCCTTTGGTGGAGAACTGGAGCAAGGAGGATAAGATAAAAAAGGGCCATCTAGGGGTCTCCCGTATTCTTAATGTGCAGAACAAATAGGGGCAGTAGAGGAATAGCTCTCCTAGGAATTTAGAGAGGGAAGAGCAGTAGGAGCTAGTTGTAAAATTGCTAGATATGGAGAAATAAGTGTTGGAATAGAATGTGGATAAAGGGGTGGCAGTTTTTTGTTAGAAAGGGAAGGAGACTTTGAAGAGTGCTTCGTGTAGCAATGATTCTAAGGAAGATTATGCTATTGACAAAGATGGTTTTAATTTTAGGAGGGAGATTATTCTTGATTATCTCAGGCTTGTTAAGGAGAGATCCCTTTCTTTATTTAAGTTTTAAAATTGGGTTTTACATGACATGAACTCTACAAATATCTAGGTCAGAGCTGCTTGTAATAATGTTGATGAAATCTCCTTTTCTAAGGGGCTGATTATGCAGGCTCAAATTGATAAGGTGCGGGCTAAAGTCAAAAAACTCTTTGATACTCTCAAGATGGTTATAGATGAAATGCTTAAAATGAAGAATTCCTATGAGCAAAAGTTTTCAATTATTGAGGGAAAGTTGGAGAAGGTTGTGGAGGTCAACAAACATGCCATTTGAAATGAGGCTATGGGTTTGTGTCTTCTAAATAAGAAGGCTAGGAAGTGGTTGGGGGATAGTTTTGGATCTAAAGAAATGGTGGTTGAAGGTGGTGCGCAACATAAAACTACTAGTGATACTAGACCTTCTACTCATACTCGCAACAAGACAAAGCTTAATGCAAAGACTGGCATTCCTACTAATGATGTGGTGGAATTTATGAATGTCCATCAGAGAATAATTGATAGGGTATTGAAGCTACAAACATTTTGAAAAATATTTAGTTTGCTTCTATTTTTTGTGCCTTTGTATGGCTATCTGTCTGCTAGTTTTTGGCTTCTTTTTGGCTACTTGTTCTATTTTTTATTATATGATGAAGCTGCAGCTTATCTTGTAAAGGGTTTTAGGGCCCCTTCAAAACCTATTTTTCCTATTATAGAAAACACATAAAATACATAAATAAATAAAACCAAAGACACAAAATAGACACATAGTAATGCAAGAAAAAATAAAACACAAACACAAGGGTTAGTACCAAAAGGATTTGATTCAATAAGCTAAAGAGACTGAAATCTTATTTTTTTCTCAAATACCCAACATCATACATGAAATATGTTAGAAAAAATGGTTCTCTCAAAAGGATGTTAAATCACTCATCAAACACATGGCTCCACTAGAAATCAAGGTGTGTTATGCTATGTGGTCATGTTAACATATGCTCATGTCCATGAATCAACAAGTTCTATTATGCCAAACCCATGGACTATTTTTCCAATCAACACATTAGGGAGCTAATAAAATTTTAACATCACAGGGGATGAAATTATGCTCAACATCATAGGGGACAAAATGATAACCACACCTTAGGGGGGATTATAAACAACACCACCACCAAAAGGGTATGTCAATAAGTGAAATCTCACAAGAAATCTATGAAATGAATAGGGGTAAAAATGTTAGCATACTTCTTATGTTGGTATTTTAAGGAAGGAATAGATGAAGAGGGGATCCTTAACAAGAATACACAACTCCCAAAACTAGTTATCCTTGCCCTACAAGTGTTAGGTAAAGACAACCATGCAAGAGAATATCATGTTGCTACTGTTACCCAATTTTCACCTATGGGCTCAATTAGGGGAGGTTATGTTTTAAATTCAGCACATGGATTAAATGTGGCTCCCATAAGGGTTGAGCCCAGCATGCAGGTGTTTGGTTTTCATTGGGAAGGTCTTCATCTAATGCTATTTCACAAGGAAGTCTATTGGAAGGCATCCCTCATTCAGATTTGGCATAAAACTCCTGATGAAGAAAGTCGTTGAGACCAGCTGAATGTCTTGCCGACTAGTAGTGTGTTATACTCATTTGAAATCCTCATGGTCACCAAGACATCTCAGTCACTGTAAAGTTTTATATCTCTCTCCGCTTGGGATGTCTCACCGACAGTTGTTCACTAGGACGGCGTCGGGGAGAGTGGTTTGTGCTCGACATGATGTCTTGCCGACCCAAGGAGGTTTGGCTGATAAATGGAACTCTCGACTTAGTGTTTTGAGTTTGGGGAGATGTCTTGTCGAAGGAAGGAGGTCTCAGTGAAAGTTGGTGCCCTCGCTACGATGTCTCATCGATGGGGTGAGGTCTTGCTAAAACGAAAGGTCTTGGTGTAATGTTTGGCCCTCGCTGAGAATTCTTGTCAACCCGAAAAGTCTCGCCGAATGGATATTTGAAATCGGTAAGACTCCTGGCAGCAGGGTTTGAGTTCAACATGATGTCTCGGCAAATGATGGTGGTCTCACCGAAGAAATAGGAGCTATGGGAGACATCCTACCGACATGAGGGGGTCTTGCCGAGTGAGAATGACATTGGTATAACCTCTGGCCGAAAAGAAGAAGTCTCGGTGAAAGAAAGGAGTTCACCGTAATGTCTCTGCGACCAAGTAGAGTCTCCGTGATAGGGGATAGCAAAGGGAAAAAATCTCACTGATAGGGTGGACTCTTGCCAAAGTGAAACGACATCAGCATAAAGTTTTGAGCTTGGCAAAAGGTCTTGCCAACCAAGCAAAGTCTCCTCGAAAAGAAATGAGCTCTCGCTGAAACATATGGCCTCACTGAGAAGTCTTCCGGACCTGATAGAGTCTTGCCAAAGTGAAGTGAGCTCGAGGCAAAAGAAAGGAGTTCGATATGATGTCTCGGTGAACGAAGGTGGTCTCGTCGAGAGAGTTTTCCTTCGGCATAAAGTCTAGCCGAATGGGAAAAGTCTTGCCAGTAGAGGGGTGCCTTCGGTATAATATTTGGTTGGTATGATGTCTTGCTAACCACGGGGAGTCTTCCTAATAGCGATCAACTTGCCCATGGAAAAGGATATCGGTAGGACTCTTAGCGTTCGTTATGACCTCCTGCTGACTGATGTTTGTCTTGCCGATAGTGATGGATCTGTTATAGGCTTCGGTGAGACCTTTGCCCGACAACAATAGTCTAGGCAACAATTTTTGACATTGGTGTAACTTTTTCCGCTCGCTGTGAGGTCTCACTGACAGTTGTGTGTTATGTCAACCATCCTGTGGAGCATAATCGCATTGGGGAGACATGGCCAGTGTTTGGCAGACATGCAATTTTGGCTTATGACCTTTGACCACCTGGGAATCTTACGTAGCATGTGTTCAACCAATCAGAAGGAGCTATAGGTGAACCGTTGGCAGCTTGACTGGTGCCAAGAAGATCAATAGAGCATAAACAACATCGATCTACTCTGGGATCTAAGGTGATTAGTCAGCTCGGTGAACATGGTGTTTAGATCTAACAGGGTAGGTCTGATGCTACTTCTTGAAGATGATCAACTTACAGAAATATCTTGAGCAGAAAAAAATTTGAAGGAGTAGAAAGGCCAAGAGTCTTAGTGATAGCTGGGATCTCTACTGGCAAAGGGTAGATCGATATTAATTGGAATGCTTCAGAATGTTCAAAAAGGCTCGGATGAAGTCTCAAGGTGGACACAGAGGCTAGAAGTTAATGCGATTATTCCAAAAGAGCTGGAGGCCATTCCTAGAGTGATCCTTCACCAACATGGACAACAAGGATACACTTGAATGCAGCATTAACTTCATTAAAAAGATCTAGGGGCAGATCTTTCTTAGGATGATATTTTTTGTAAGCCCTAGGGAAGGGGCCAACACTTTTAGTATATGTGGCATTTTTGCCTCTTTGTAGGGGAGTTCTTCTTATGCTTTTTGAAATTTTGTTACTTTGCAGTCCTTTCTCAGATTAGCAAACTTTTGTAACTCATTTTGGACCATGATGTATAGAATTTACCTTGGTTACCATTGATGGTTCAATTTGACTCCTGGTTCTTGCAAAATATTGTGCATTTTTAGGTGATTGATCAAGCTACTTCGTGAAATATTTATATTTCCTTATAGCTTTGTCTCATATTAGCATGCCTCTCTTTACAAAAGTAGTATTATGCAGATTACAAATTGTGTTTACTGAATTGCACATGAGCTTTTAATTTGTGAAAAATTACTTTTCCTTCTTAAAAGTGTGTGCATGTCAAACCTGTTTGTGAAATACTTATGCATAATCTATAGAAACTGGTTGTGCAGTCCCATATCCATCATCAGTATGCAAGTGTAACTTGAGTGTCTCATTGTCATTCTGGTGTATCACCATAAGATTTAATTTCCATTTTCATGCACTCCTCCCTTTTCCTTACGAATATCAGTAGTTAGGTGATAACACAAAGGAAGTCGGCCTTCTCCAGAGGTTCATTTCAACTTTAGGTGACTCATAGCCTTGAAATGATCCCATGTTTCTCTAGAAAGCTTAGTTTTTTCACAACTTTGCATAGGGTGCATTTCTAGGAGATAACAACTACCATGGAAAATATGGTTTCACCTAAGATTTTACCACTATGAATGGTAAAAGGAAAACATATGAAGCTACAAATGCCACATAGCAAGGAACAACACCATAAAATAAATATTATTGTTTAAAGTGATTATGTGCATCAAAATATGCAAGTTTTCCTCAATTATTAAGTTCTTGTATTTTATTACTCAATGCCTGACATTCATTGGTGGAATGGCCATGAACTTGAAAATATGCAAAAAATGAGTTACTTTTATAAAATTTATTATGTGTTGGAGGATTAAGAGTTATCAACAAGGATATGAGAAGCCTAGACAAAATATGATCTTTATTTGATAATGGTGTAGGATTTACAAGTTTTTCTCTTGTGAAGAAAAGCTTTCTTGCTTACAACATGATGTTTTAAATATAGTAGACAATAACGGATGGGATGAAGAAAAAGAAAAAGGTTGGAAACCTAAACCCATTTTTGATACATATAGCATAGACTTCACATGATCCTTAACTCCTTATTCTATGTTTTCATTACATCTATTCTAGAAAAAAATTTATATCCAAGCCCATTAAATTCTTCCAACTTAGATGTAGAAGTCTTCTTTAATTGCTTATTAGAAGAATTGATTCTTTCAAAAGAATACAAATATTTTTTTAGTTTCTTAAATTTAGGCATCACAAAAGCTAAAGACCCCCCATCACCACTGAGCAGTGATTTTTTTGGATTTGTTGATGTAGAAGAAGATTGAGTGAATGGAACACGTGACTCCTTAGGCTTAGATTGTGAGATTTTGTACTCTCCAATAAAGGAGGGTGTAAAATCTAATGAACCCAAATCATCACCAAAACATGTGTTTTAAGATGGTGCAATATCATTTTTAACATAGGTTGTCTTTGATGTCAAAGGAGTGATGTGTAAGGAT
This sequence comes from Sequoia sempervirens, assembly GCA_007258455.2. Lineage (NCBI taxonomy): Eukaryota > Viridiplantae > Streptophyta > Pinopsida > Cupressales > Cupressaceae > Sequoia > Sequoia sempervirens. The sequence continues at coordinate 250,904 of VDFB02072658.1, forward strand.
GGGTAATGCTAGCTGAGTAGAGAATGTAACCATATTTGAACTATCATTATTTGTGCATTTCAAAGATCAAAAAATCCTATTGCTTATAGTATGCTTGCAATATCATGATAGAGTTAATCCATAAGTCTGATCCAGAATGTTGGAGATTAGTCACTCAGGGTGAAGATATTTCTATGGGAATACAATCAAGTTCTATATTCCCTTCTTGATGTGAGTTTTTATTTCTGGTTTGAAAAGAGTGTATGTATACAACTATTCTATATTATTCTAGAGTTTTTATAAGTTATGTTCAATATGTAAAATGATTGAAGTGACATAAGGTTCATTGTGCTTGTTTGTTAACCTACTATATTTTTATATCTATTCAACAATGGCTAGTAGCACGTAGCATCTAGAGATAGCGTGGGGAGCTAAGAGAGGTCCATGTTAAGGTTCTTATGGAAGTCCATGACATCATGTTCATTTGGTAATAATATTTTTGTTTTAAAACCTACCTATTACATGTTTCATGTGATTTGACTATAGGTACATCATATGCCATCCTATTTATTTGTAGATCATTGGCCAACATGAAGTGATGCTAATATAGAATATATGGAAAACTTACTTCTCATTTATAAAAAAATGAAATGAGGATAACATAAAACACACCTTGTTGATGCATGAATCTACACACAAGAATGACCTCCTACCAATTCCTATCCCGATGCAACAAATCACACTCCATTTGGCCTCTAATTGTTCATCCAATCACAAAAACCATAATTTAGAGAAAAGAGGGTTTTCCTCTCCAAAATTCTCCAAAAATAATACATCAAAATAAAACTGAAATTCCTTTTCCTTTGCAACCCCTTTTATTTTCCAATAAAAAAATATATATTTCCTTTTCTAAATAATTTCATTAAATGCCTCATTTTACCCAATCCCAATTAAAACATTTAAATACAATCCAATTGTTTATTCCACATTGAATTCATGTTTTAAGCATATACAAAGCATATTTCACACTACTTAGAGAAATTAGGGTTCAAATCAAATTAAATTAATATAACTCATTTTTCCATTTATCCATTTATCCATTTAAAATTCCCACAAATAACCCCCAAGTCCTAAAAAATTAATTAAACTCATTTCCCAATAACATTAAGCCTATAGTTTAACTATTAAATCTATATAAGAATTTAATTGAATTAAAATGTAGAAATGGGAAATTTAGCAAACATAAATCACACATTCATGAGACATCCACAAGAAGGGTTATGTTATCTAGAATCATACCAATGATAGTATCTAGGTTAATTGTGGGTAAAATAGCAAGGGTCTCACACTTGTATTGAGTAGCATAGGTAAGGAAAATAAATAAATATCCAATGTGACGTCTCCTTATAACCACCATCGAGGTATACATGGACCTGTGGAGCTAGGTGGAGAAATACCTAGTACCTGTAAACACTCAATGCACACATCAAGTGTACCTACACCATGCATATAAATAGTTGAAGTATTACAAAAATAGCCCATGGTGTACAACATAATATCCATAATTCGATTTCATTTAAATCATAAATTTCATGATATCATTTAATTATAACATCTATATCAATGCACATATTAATGAATGTAGATATAATAATAATCACTCGACAAGCCCGCATCATGCATGCATCCAAAGAACACCTCCAATTTTAAATAAATTCATCCCATTTCAAGGGTACTGGAATCAAATCATATAAACACTTTTTGTGCCATTTAATTCAAGAAAAATGATTAAATAACCATAGAGGAAGCATGAATTAGGACATAAAACAATAATTCCAAAATATGATCATTTATAATTTTAACATCTATAAAATAAAAATCTCCCACTAACATCATATGTTAGGAATAGTTAGGCACTACACATATTCTTCCAAACATGGCTACGTGGGGTTCTTATCTTGCTATCATATCATCCTTATGTTTAGAGTCTTAGATTCTAGATTTAGAGGATTACTTTGAGGACATTCATCACCTCTTTTGATAGCCACATCATTGTTGTTGGCCCACCATATTCATTGCCTTTATAGCTTGTTCTACATCATTATTCATAGTCTTTTGGATTGATATCATCTCTTTCCAACATGTCGACACTTGAGAAATTTTAGAAATTTTAAGAGACACGCATCATTTGGATTTTTATTCTTGATTCATCCATCCTTTAGGATTGGCTTCTCTAATCACTAGTGGATATGTTTCTTTCTATGGGGGAAAAAGTTATTCCTAGGAAATGGATCATGTTCTATCTTAAGGTGTTCATCATTGGCATACGAGCTCTTTCTTTATTGGGGTATTCATATACTCTTTTCTCTCTCCTATTGGGAGGACATATATTGTATTTATGTGATAGAAGTAGTCCTTTGGGGTCACATTGATTCCTCCTTCTATTCTTCTTTCACTAGTGCAATTATTTCATTTTCTCTCTTTTAGAGAGTATTTTTTCTCATATCACTTTTTCCTTTTCAATGGTTATGAGAGATTTCATTGGTTTGTACATGGGAACTCATTAGGACTTGTATCTAGGATCCATACATGCATCCACCATTACATTTCTTCATTAGGGTTTCAAATTCTCCCTATGTTGATCTTAAGGGGGGTGTTAAAGTAATTAGGGCATCACTTGATAATTAATTAATCATTATTTAATTAGTAAGTCCCTTATTACTTTGTTCACTTAAGCTAAACATAAGAGTTATTTATTTCTTTATTATATTAGACTAAATATAGGTTAAGCTTTATCATTTCATGAGATTTAAACACTTTTTAAAATCTAATCAAATCCTCATCTAGGGTTTTCCGTTTTCCTTTTATAAGGATTAATCCTTCATTATAATCGATAATCTATGTAATTCAAGTATTCATTATTCAATATAGAAAGTGTATCAGATGTTTGTATGGATCAATATTTTCTCTATTGGTTTCATACCAAATCAAATTCTCTAATCTATCGTTCATGATAGGATTTTTATTTATATTTCATTAATGGAAACTATTTGGTTCAATATTCACTCCAACATTTAGCTTAATAAATTTATGTAATCTTCTTTCAAATATTTGGTACAATAGTTTCTTTAAGAAAATTCAACAATAAAGAATCAATAAAAGTGTTTAATAAAATATTTTTATTTTTATATCAATCTTGTCCTAATGTTATTATGGTTTAGTTGTAGCTTTGGATCAAGATACTACAACCAATACATGTCAATCTATGAGCATATCCTCCATCTTGAGCTTCTAAAACTCCAATTTTGTTCCTAATAACTTTTCCATCTCTATCCTTGATATGATTTCCATCTCTTTCTATAGAAAGATCACAATCTTCTCTACAAAGCCTCCCACTAAACTAAAAATTACTATCAAAATTATCGATCCAACAACTACAATCTTAATTAATCAAGATTTGGTACAAAATAAAAAGAAACATGAAATGTACAAATTCTTCCTATACTAATATTCTATGGAGATTTTTTTTGGGTAAATAGCATAAAAATATATTAATCAAATAACTTTAAAACTATTATATAAACACTTACAAATAGCAAGAGAGGTGATGAAAAATAAAATTAGGAACAACAAAAGTGGTTTTCCATCAATCCACCACCACCAAAAACCAAGAGAACTATTAAAACTTATCAATAAATCATGATCATAGGTCGTCAACATGATGAATATGGAGAAACTATGTAGCACTTTCAAGAGATAGCAAATCATAGGTAGAAAAATTCCATCCTTGATCAACAACAGAGGCCCACATAGCAAGACAATCAATAGTAGAATTCCATTCCCAACAAATGTAAATAAAAGAAATGGAATGAAAGTGAACAAAAATATTTCAAATTTGAACCACCAAGGATGTTGATTGTCATTAAGAATCATTAGAAGTTCCCTTGTTCAAAAGAGAAAAAAAATCATAGAACCCATCTCACAAATAACACTACTCCATCCTGAAGAACAAGCTCTCTCCAGAGCAACAAGAAGAAATTGAGCTTCCATCTAATTATTAGTACCAAACCTTGTGGCTATAGTGAAAAAAATTTGAAATGAACCATCATTGTCATGTCCAACATGACCAATAGCTATAGGATTTCCCATAGAGGAGCCATTAGTATTTATTCTAAAGAAACCCAAAGGGGGAAAATACAATTTACTAGATCTATTAATTGTAGAAGAATATTATGCATGAAATCCAGAAGTGACTAAAAATTTTAAGGTTCCCAACTGTAATTGTGTCACCACCAAAAGATCTAAGAAATTAAGATTTTGATCAAAAGAACATTTAGAATAAATAGTCTCCTTCACTCAGTTCAAGACCTTCTGCCAAATATACCCAATATGGCTTTGATGTCCTTGGAGTATACAATGATTCCTCTCTAGATAGATTTGTAATAGGAGAAAAATAGGGCTGATTTCCCACATAATGAGAAAAGAAGAAGAAAAATCTAAGGGATGCCCCAAAGTAGCACAAAAAATTAGATAGAGAGGAAACCTGAATAACAAGCCAATTCTAGCATGCCCACCATTTTTTCCAAAGACTCACTAAAAGGGGAAATTGAAAGAAAACATGAGAAACATCCTCCTCATGAGTACCATAGAGGATGCATTTACAGGGTTCGTGGAATCCACTCTTTTTGATATTGTCCCAAGTAATACATTTATTATGATATAGTAACTAAACAAAAAGTTACATTTGGGCTAGAAAAAGTTATTCAAAATATTTTTCCACCATGGAAAGTTCACTAGACCATTTTTCTCATTATCAAAGTAATCAGATCTAAAATTATCAAGGTTAGGAAACAAAGCATATAAATCAGACCCTAATAAAAAATGAAGCACAAATAAGCATAAAGAAAAAACATAGAACAATATTACCAAAGAGTCTTCATACCAGCATTGATTAACCTTCATTTCACTTCTCCATTTTGCTTGAATGTTATAATTTCCCTTATACTTTTGAGTATGAAAATAGGCCTATGAAAATGACAAAGAAAAATATTGATGATTCTAATTGACTATGGATGCACCTGACTTAATGTTGATAAACTCGATAGCAAGATAGCAAGATAGCAAGATAGCATAAGATCAAATAAGCTTGTGTAGGTCCTTCTAGATTATAGATGTAATAGAAGAGATGAAAAAAATGGCAATGACAAGGTCTTATATAGGAAATACAATTTTGATGAAGGGCTAGGATTGAAAGGTAAATAATCAATGGCCAAGAATGAAAGATGTATTATTTAGGGTTAGGGAAAATGATAAGGATTCACAGTCAAGATTAAATCATAAATAATCTAATCAAGGGTGGAGGTTAATTGAGACATGGATAGATAAGGATCGACACAGATAAAGAGGTGAGAGGAAAGTAAATAATAAAATAATTTAGTTTAGGTGGCCAATGAATAATTAAATAATTTAAAATAATTATTTAATTATAGAAGAATGTGACAAAAATGACGTTTTGAATTAAATAATGATTTAATTCAAAATTAAATAAATAAAATATATTTAATTAATGATAGAAGAGGCTAATAAATAATTAAATAATTAAAATAATTATTTAATTATAGTGGAAAGTGGTATAAAAATAAATAAATTATAAAAATTTATTTAATTTTGGAAAGAAAGGTACTTGAAGCACCCATAAATCTGCAAACATTCTAAACTCCATAAAGAAGGTTAGTTCATGCAAACTTACTAAATGCTCCTATGAAATAATGCATCATGCCTTCATAAACAAGATAACAACGCAAACTAATTGAGAGCATAAAAGAAAGATACATATCTATCCCATAGTGGATTGGTGATTCTTTGATGTGGAAAGAAGCCCTTTCCCAACCCTTGATAATGCCAATGATGAGGATGCAATGGAAAAAATTAGCTCTCAATTGAAGATAGTAACTTTGCATGAGGATTGTGGATGATTTGTTGAAGAATGAAGCTTCCATTTATAGACTCTCAAGTTGAAAGAGTGCTCAAAAGAGAGCAATGTGGGATAATGTTTTAGCCAATGAGATGGAGCCACTTGTCACCTTGTGAATGGTTGGAGGATGTGCAAGTTTTGGTCAATGTGCCCATAAATGAGATTGGTTGGCCTTTTCAAATTTCAAATTTGGCTTGTTGGAGGGAGAAAATGAGACTTTAATGCCAAGTGGGGGACATGTAAGAGGGAAGTTATTGCCATGTTGGAAGGGACAAGTCAACTTACTTTCAAATTCAAACTTGAGGAATATTCTCAAAAGATGCTTTGTTGAGGGAAAATGCTGATTTTAATTAATGAATTAAAATGCTTTATTGGTGCAAGTGGGAAAAGCTAGAGGATGTGATGGGTGATTAGATTAGATTGATCAGGATTAGATTAGTTAAGATAATGTTAGATGCTTTTGACCCATTTGACTTAAATACTTTGATTTATTTAAATTAAAAGGGATAGAATATGCATTTGGGATTTAATTAAATGAAGTTTGGTTTATTTAATTAAAAGGGTGATGTGAGACTTAAATTAAACAAATTTGATTTATTTAATTTAAATGGATAACCTTAGGACATTGAATTTAATGAATTTGATTTACCTGATGAGCAGATGAATGGGAATTTGATTTATTTGATGATTGAATGAATATGAATTAATTAAGTGCACGATGCTAATTTCACGTGTCTATAGTACTTAATTAGGGACATAATTTATTATTTAATTAAAAAATTAAATAAATAAAATTTATTTAATTTATGATAGAAGAGGCTAATGAATAATTAAATAATTAAAATAATTATTTAATTATAGTGGAAAGTGGTATAAAATTAAATAAATAAGAATTTATTTAATTTTGGAAAGAAAGGGACTTAATTAGGGATGTAACTAAATGAATAAAATTTATTGAATTAATCAAGGAGGAATAAATATAGAAATGAATTAATTAAATAATTAAAATTATTTAATTAATAGAAGACATGACTTTAAAAAATAATTAAATAATCAAAAGTATTTAATTATGAAAGACAAAAGGGGAAATGATGTAGAATTTAGAAGTCATAGGCCTAGGACAATTTTTAGTGTCTACATTTTTCCCCTCTTTTATAAATTGTAGTTTATCATGTTGTGTCAAAGAAATTCAGTCAAAACATGCCCTGAAGCAGGTAGGGTAAATCTATGACCCCTCAGAAAAAATTACAAATTTTCCAAAAAATATCAAAAACATTGAAAATTGTTCCAAAAAATAAAATTAATAGCCAAAATGCTATGGTGATGAAAGAATGAAGTTTCAAGACCTTCAAGGTAGCCAAAATCAGGTTTGAGACCTCTCATAGAGTGTAGCCTACACAAACTCTAGCCAAAACCCTAATTTTGAGAAGGTATAAATTGAAAATTGCTAGGTCAAATGGCTCATTTGTGCATTTTAAGTTTGAAAATTGAGGAGGTCTGAGAGAAGGGTATGTGCAGGATCATTGTGGAAAAAATAGGCCCTTAAGTGGCGAAAAATTTAAAAAAATTAGAGTTACACAACCTGACGTAAAAATTTGAATAATTTATTTATATTATTTCAAAAATAGGAAAGAAGAGAATGTGTAGGAAATTGAATTTAGTTTCTAAACTACTAGGTTTATTTAAAAAACAAATCAATTTGGTGAAAATTTGAAATTTCAATGTAGTAGTACTTAAATTTTAGGGAAAAAATAAGTAGGTGTCTGTCTGACCACCCTAACCACAATAAAATGATAATATTTTTTTATAATATCTTACATATAAGTAGAGGACTCATGTTTTGATGTGATGCATATTTTTTTGTAATTTTTTTCCAAGTAAATAATTAATTATGAATTTTTTATTACAACTTTTAAAAAATATAAAAACTTGTACGTTTGATCACCTTAACTTCGTCAAAACTTCATGATTTTTTTTTTTTTTTTTTTAAATCCTATAGTATGTGAAGCATAGAATGTGACACATGTTGCGTATTCAAAAAATGTGCTACCGTTTGAAAGCTATAGATGTTTTCAATCATCCTATCAATCAAGACTTTAGTCATAAATAAAATAGAAAATGAATAATAATTATTTATTAAATTCAAACTAAAGAATAACTTATATTGGTGGAAAATTGAGAATCTCCTTTAAAAACCCTTTTCGTTTCATCAATTTTGGGTAAGAAAAAAGTTGTCAGCCACATACCCTACACATACCCATCATATCGCCACTTTTTGGCCCATCATGATCATGTACATACCTAGAAGAAGTTGTAAAGATGTCACCTATTCCACACACCGAGCACCGAGAATATTGCATGTGGACCTTCAGACAACAAGATGGTGCAAGAGAGCCAACAAGTTCCTACAAACCCACTTTGTCAATTTTTTATTTCACACATTTCTAGACCTTAGGAAAATTTAATTGGAAATTCTGTCACTTCTAGTTCACCATAAGTGATATCGCAAATGACAAAATTTCCTATGAAATGATGCTAGTGATGTAATCACTACTAGGGAAGGTATAGATTTCAAAATTTGCAATGCAATTGATGTAGAATGACTCATGTGTGGTCTGTAAAAATGCAATTGTGAATGTGCGACACATTTGACTATGAAATGACACAATTGAATAGGAAATGATGCAAATGGTTTGTTTAGCCACAATTGACTGGGGGTTGTATGCAATTGAACCTTGAGACACATATGCCAAGGCATGTGATAGAATTTTTTTAAAGCATCGCCTATGAAACCCATGTAACACATTTGATATTATATGATACAATTGCTAGACTGTGTGACATAATTGACTGCTAATGAATTTAACCTAGCTTAACATAAAATTTAATTCACAATTTATGTCAAATAGGTTTGAATAGGATTTTTTACTAATACAATGCTTGTACTTGTGATTATAGGCAACACTTGATCTGATTTGCACATGAGAGCCTCAACCTGCTACCTTCTGGGTATAAGATCAGTTGACCAGTGCTAAAAAGTGTAGGTTGTGGCATCTTGGATTATATCATGTGACCTTCATGCGTGTTATTAGAGAAAATAGGGGTATGTTGACTACACTTGCAAAGAGGTTGCATTCAAAGATATGCTCTTTCCATGTACAAGAAAGGGACGCAATGGTCACCCTTGAGGATGTATACAAAATTCTATGACTTCCCATTCAAGAAGAGTAGGTTAGATATGACCCTGGACATGGATACCAAGAATTTTTAGAGTACTATGTATATGAGGATGTCAAATACCTTGGGATAGATCAATATGAGATCAGATGGGAGACTTTGGCAGAGAGGTGTGAGCATTTTGACTGCATCTTATGAACAATAATTGTCAGGGTCATTATTCTAGACCCTCAAGGACATGGATTGCCAGTTGGATGGGGAGAGATCCTAGTGGGGATGGCAACTAAAGATACATTGTATGCATGAGCTCAATATTTTCTTGCGATGTATTTTCAACTTCATGAATTTTCATATTCAAATGGATAGTCCATGAGCTACAAGGTGATGCTCCTTATGGTATGGGCCTGGGGCCACATTGTCATGTTTCATCCACCAGTTGGTCACTAGTTGGGGGCCAACATTAAATATGTATACATGTACAGAGGAGCAGTAACACATACCCATGTTGGAGATGTGGGATATTGGAGACATGGTATTGACACCCTTGTTATTTTTGTTTGGAGACCTTTCAAAGATTATGCCCAATGGCCAGACAAGGATCAACACCTACCATGGTGTAGATGATAGAGATACTTGATTGGATAGATAGTCTAATCATAACATATTATTGATATGTACTTTTTTCATCGAGTGTTGAGATAGTTTGGCAAGAAATAAGGTATACCACAAGGTTCTATAGAGTTTTCTAGGTCATCTAGAGAGGTGACACCATGGGGACCTATGATACCAGTGACTATTGTAGAGAAAGGTATTGATGCATTGTAGGATATTCAGTGGGTATGGAGAGGGGATCTAGTGGATGAAGGGACTATGACTAAGTATGATACATGGTGGAAAGCACATAGACCCGTGTCATTGAATAATCTATACTAGCCAACACTAGTGTTCCGCTGAGGTAGGGGTCCACAAGGCCAGAGGGGAGGAGAATGGGGATGAGGAGATGGAGAGAGAGGAGGGGATGGAGGAAAAAGGAGGTGGGAGAAGTGGAGCTAGAGGAAAAAGACACAAGGTAGGTAGATGATGTATATCACTCTCTCCTATCATAGAGGGGGGAGAGGAGGAGATACGTGAGGAGGGGAGACATGAAGAGATTCGATAGGAGGAGGAGATGGTTATGGAGGAGGGAGAGTAGCATGCAGAGGCACTAGCTCTAGATGTAGGGCAGCATGATGTGGTAGTAGAGGTGGTTGTGATGGAGGTGGAATAGCTAGAGGAGGAAAGGTAGGATGAGGAGGATGAGATGGGAGAGGAAAAATGCATCCGCTAAGAGATGATTATCTTGGGAGTAGACATGGAGGCTTTCAAGGACATATCCATTAGAGACAGAGAGGACGAGGTGGATTAGAGGGTAAATGATTTACAAGCTAGCATTGAGGCCTTGGAGGCCAAGGTCAAGACAATGTAGGTAGAGAGATGGGCTAACGATAGAGTGAGACACTCTATAGTCAAAGAGAGATGTCGCAGTGATCAGGGTAGAATAAGCAGAGAATAGGAGTCTATATTTTATTACCACTTGCAATGAGTCACCCTTCAATATGCTACAAGAAGTTTCCAGGGATAGCAAGAGAGAGTAGTACTTATTGAGACCTTTATGAGGTTGAGGTACCACTTGAGCGCGGGGCACCCAACGTGTCTAAGGCATTGAGTAGTGGGAAATCTCATAGAGGGTAGTCATTGAGAAGGTCTCATAGTAAGGGAGAGAGTAGTGGTGAGGTGTTAAGATTGACATGGACAGGTCCGTATGACAGGCCATCATCAAAGCATAGGCCACCAGGGTCACAATGGCTATCACCCTCTGGAGAGCATGGAAGTTTAGGGTAGGAAATATTTGTACATATACATTGTGACACTTCTATTTTTTACCATCAAGCCTATGAGCTCCATTTATGAGATACATTTTGACATTGTACTATGACACATTTTGACCAATATATATAATATATGATATATGATTTTGGTGGAAATTTATGATATGTAGACTTACGTGATTATGTATTTATTATGTTGTGGATGATATATGCTTTTATGACGTTTATGCAGTCTATATGATGATGCTATAATTCTACATGTTGATGCCTTATATGTGATTCCTAGATGGTAGATGTATGCATTTTATTATAATGATGTTATGGATGTCATATATATGCCATGTGATGTTTATGATTATGATATGTGATGTATGTAATATGATAAATCACCATGGATTATGATTATCAATGGATGCTTATATGGATGCCTATATGCCTATATGCCATGAATATTTTTTGTATTTTCTGATGCAGCATATATGATTTAATATGTATTGATGATAATTCATATATGATGCTTCTAACATGAACATATATGTAGGATGTTTTTTTGTGTGTCATAGGACGTTGTCAAAATGCAAATAGAAGAAATGTTAGTGTGGAAGACATGGATGTTTTTGAAAAGGAAAAAATAGGTTTTACAGGGACCTGAAACCGCAGAGTTTAAACAACAAAAGATAACAAAATAAGTCCAAACGAACAGACAGCTGTCCCACAAAGGAAACGACAGCAAAAAAGACAGCAAGGTCCAAAAAAGGACCACCCAAAAAAACCAGAAACAACAGCGACCGCCCTACTCCAAGGTGTTCAGCAACTCCTCAGCCTCCATTTCAACATCCTTCATATCCTGTAACCCCTGCTTGAGGATTTGAGCCGTATGTGACGAAGCCGGGGTCTTCCTCTTAGTGTTAGCCCGGGTACGAGTTGAAATCCCTTCATCAACAAATCTGCAGCCACCTCTATCCATGTTCAAATCCACAACCAGCGAACCCTTTTGATTTCTTTCGAGCTTTTCCACCATAGCATTGATGATGATGGTGTTATGCCTGGCAATTTTGTGATTGTTCACCACCGTGGCCCTAATATTTTGGCCAATCTTGGATATATTGCACTCGATACTGGTCAATCTTTCCTCCTGCGAAAGCTGTCTTTTCCTTAGTAAGGGGGTTTCCTGTCCTTCAGTCTCTTTACAACTCCAGCTCATCTTCTGCTCCAAATCCATGACCCTGTTGCTTAGGTCCATATTATGGCCTTTCAAATCATAGATTTCCTTCTGGGTCCACTTGAGAACAGTGAAAAGACCATCCATACTTTTCTCTGCCACACCCACAATGTCCTCAGGATTGAGCTTATTCAAGGCCGAATTAATTTCATCCTGAGTAGGGGAATCATAAGGGGCATTCCCAAATATACCAGACGTAGGGGCACTAGGAACCGACTCCTTACTGACCATAGGTTTATCAGAAAGAATTTCCATGGAATTCCAATAATACGAGACAAGTTTAGTAACAGAGGTGCCTTTAAGACCAGAGACCAAACTCGGAGTAGGATAGCCGGGAGGCAGCTGGGGATTAAGACAGGGCGGTGAAGCAAAACCTGGGCTAGGGCACTCAAGCAAAGGCTGCAACTTAGGACAAGACAGTGGAGCAGAATCCTTAAGGGCTTTCCGACAAGACCGGGACTGTGGAGTATAGGTATTAGGACCATCAGGGGTACAAGCAGGGGGGGCCCGGGGGTGGAAGACATGGATGTTAGTATGAAGGACTTCAATATTTTTTTAGATAAATAATAGGTCATGCATTTGATCATCATTGGGTGATAAAATATGAAAAATGTAGAGAAAACACCATGGTATGGCGTGATCCCACAATAGTGGTTTACAATTTTTTGCCAAATTGGACACTGAAAATATTATTTTTAACTAGATCTTCACTTTCGGGCACCTCTAGTGGCTAAACCGTGAGGAATTTGAAGTTGATGAAAACTAGTGTTTCATAAAAATTTTCCTATAGATTCTAACTATATTTAAAAAAAAAAAAATTGGAATCAAATTGCACTTCTTTTTCCATCTCCCTCAAAACTAGTTTTTTTCATAAAACAACATTTTTAGAAATTGACGCTCATCGTATAAATCATAACTTTTTTTTCCATGAAGGATAAAATTCTAATTCTTTCAATTTAGATTTGTAACTCTGATATCTAGTGCTTCCACTTAGTTATATATTTTTTTAATCAATATTTTTTCTTTAATCAAGTTTCAAAGTCAAACCAATTACAATTCAACATAGCACAACTGTATAATGCGTAACTTTTTTTGTATGTATTGAAATTCATTTTTGTGTTGGATCAAGGACATCAATATCTAGTGCACTCATATGTTTCAATTTATTTTTGATAATTTGCTATTTTCCACGTGCGAACAGAGAGCTTGATTTTCGGTGAAAAACCTATGTTTAATAAAACTAAAAAAAATGCATAATAAAACCAAAACATATTAAAATTATATTCATTGGATAGCTCATTTTGAGGACTACCTGATTCCAGTTGGGTCTATGAAGTCTCCACCATTTTCATGTTCAAACCAAGCTCTGAGGTGCAAAAAAATTGATTTTTTTTGTGAACAAGGTCAAAAATCAGGGAAAAGGGGGGTTCGCTCGAACTAGGGGGGTTTGAGCGAACCCCCTTCTCAAAAGGGGTTTTCATTTTATTTTTGTCCATGCATGCATTAAACGGGTTCGCTCAAACCCTAGTTTGAGCATACCCATTTTTGGTTTGTTTGAACCAACTAGTTCGTGCAAACCCCCTGAATGAAATTTTTTGGCATGGGGTCATTTTTTACAAGTTTTCCTTCATCATTCAAATTGTAAACCAGTTTTGTGGGTTTACCCTATGAAATAGACCAAGGTGTTCAAGGTCATCCACTTGCAAAAGTAGACAATTTCTCACAAGGAATGTCTTGACTCATACCAAGGGCCAAGTTGCCCCAGTCATTTTGCCAAGACAATCCATAAACAATAGTCAAAGTAATGAGTCATGTTACATACTCACACCTCTAAATCCTTCATGGGACATCGCTGAGGAAGATAGTAACCTAACTCAAAGATAAATCAAGAAAAAGATAAGACAAAACAAACCACAAGCTTAACAACCATTCAGAGTGTTCCAAAATTTGATTGTTTGACGTTTAATTGACTAGGTGATTGACAGTTTGATTGTTTGATGGAGCCTACTTTCAAGAGAGGAAGCATGTTGTATAAGATTTCAAGTCTAGTTTTGATCATGTGACCACTTATATAAGGAAAATGATAAATTTTGAGTAAATGACAATGTATGGTTTCAAGAAGACACATCTTGTATAAGACATAAGTTCGAATGGTTTGACATTTTAGGTTGATTTAATGTTGTTGACTATTTTGACAATTAACTGCGTTGAATAGGTGACTATGTTGGCTAGTTTGTCTTGTTGATGTGTGACTTGTCTGATGTTTTAACGATTGTTTGTGTCCAAGTTGAAAATGTTCGATTTATTATGATTGATGTGACAAAACCTAAAGGACCGACCTAGGTGGCCTCAGGGGCTCATCGAAAAATGGCCTTGGCTATGTAACAATGTGCATAGACCTCATAGTTCAATGTATGACATGACCTTGTTTTATTGGTCACAAAGGACTGATTCATGATTTTATTTAACAAACCTAAAAGGGCTAACCTATTTCCTCGAGTGCACATCGATAGATGGCCTTACCTACATTAAGTCACAGAGGAAATGCAGTTCAACTACACTAGGACTAACATGATTGACTTTGACCCCATTTTTGGGGATTTTTGCAAGTTATTTGGATGTTTTTGTGCTTTTGACATGTTTTGATTTTTTTGGATTTTTCAGGTTTTGTGATTTTTTTTTACTTTTTGGGAATTATTTTTTTCTTTTTGGAAATATTTGATCTTTTTTGTCTTTTTGGACAAAAGCTACCTTTGATAGTAAGTGTAAGATCCATTGATGCAGGTCAAGTATTTTCCTCGAGTTGAGTATAAGACCAATTTATTACTGGTGAAATGCAATGGAATATGAAAAGGTGAAAGGACACATGATGTCAATCATTATTATGGGTGATATGGGAAAGGTGAATGACACAAAAAAGGTAGATTGGAATGATAGTAGATGACAGAGTAAATTCAACTACACCTAGTGCCTGCTTCCCATATTTTCAGCATGGTACTTATCCAAACTGCCACCAAAGTGGTTTTCACTATTGGACTATAAATTATTTTTCTTTACTATTTTATTCATTCATTTTTTTTGGTATTACCAAGACACATGCTTGGTAGGTTTTCATCAAGGTAACAACTTTTTTGATTTTCTATTTTTTTGTAATTTTTTCATGGTTATGACAAGACTTTCAAAAGCTATGTGTAGAATTTGTGCAAGTGCATACTGTTGATTGGTTCTGTTGTGCAGTTTTCGCACACACGCCCTGCTGGAAGCAGGGACCCTCTTTTGCTTCGGTTTTGGTGTTTTGGCCCTTTCTTTTGAGGTTTTGTCTTACCTAGGAATGTGCTTAAAATGTTTATCTTGAATGCCTAAGTGTTTCCCCAGGTTACTCATTGAAAATATTAAGTTCTGGACAAGTCTCGAGCTTTTGCTTGGATTCAGGATTTTCTGCCTTCATCGGATTTTCCTGGATCCCGCTTGGATTTTGGCTAGACCCTTGTTGTTCGGGGATTTTCAGTATTTGTGGATTTCCACGTGGGTTGGATTTTCCCGGATTTTGCCCTATTGTCAGATTCCTGAATTCCTTCTCTGGTTGTCTTATTGACTCAATTAATGGCTCCGTGCGTGTTATGAGGGATGTATTTTACTTGATTCTGAGGTCTTTTATGCCATCCTGCTTCTTATTTGTCCTTGTTGAGCTGAGAACTGCTTTCTTGTGAGTGATTGGTTGGGATTTTGGGGAATTCGGCTTTGAATTGATCGATTTGGTGTTGTTTTCTTGCACGTTCATGCCCCTATTCTTTGTGGACACCATTCTCCTCACATTTGTTGATTTTGGGATCGAATTTTTACTTTGTGATGGTATGTGTTTGGTTGCTTTGCTTTGAATTGATGATTTGGGATAGCGCATTGATATTATAAGAGCTTCTAGGACTTGAATTCCTGAATATTTGGATGTTTCATGAATAGGGTTACGTACCGATTGATTAATTTATGTTCCCTCAAGCAATTTCTGAGTCTGTTGGCTTATTTGCATTTTAGTAAACTTACTTGAGAATCATGATGTCTTTTTCCCCTAGCATGGTGTCGGCATTTGAATTAACATAGTCGTAAGCTCGCCTGTGCTTTAATGGCAAATTTATGGGATTTTAACCTAGGGAAACGTCTTTTGTCTTGAGTATGCTCTTGAATAGGCTTAGAACCTAGAGAAAACCTTCTAAAGGCCCATCCCTGACTTGCTCTGATTTTAAATGTTGGAAATTCGTGGTTAATTCAGTGATTGGGATAAGTCATGACTTTGAGTCGCAGTGCGGCATTTTTCATCCCCGTGGGGTAATCCATCCCTTCTAGATTCCCTTTGCTGAGATTTCCCCTTTCGGCGAGACCTTTCGCCGAACATATCCTACTCTTGTCGAGTGCCCTTCAAAGTCGAGGAGACTCTGTCTAGTCGGAGAGACCTTTTGGCAACCTCACTACTCTTGCTGAGACCTTCGCTTTTGGCGAGACTCCTAATGGTCACCAGGACTTCATAGCGAGGCCTTCTTTTCTTAACGAGCCCAGATATTTTTTGAGGAGACCACATATTGTCGGCCAAAGGTTATACCATTAGAACTCTACATCGGCGAAACATTACTTAGTCGCTGGGACCTCTAGCCGAACTCAAAATTTTTCATTGAAAGCCCTCCTAAGTCCATATGTTCGCTATGACAGTTTCTTTCTCACACCGAAGGTCTCTTACGTTATATCACTAGTCAGTGAGACCAAGGAAATTCGTCGAAACCTTACCCTGACTACCCATTAGTCATATCGATGTGGTTATCTCTGGTCAGCAAGACACCTCAACTTTGCTAGGACCTCATATCAAAAATTCTTGTCTGATAAAAGTATTCACTGGACCCTGATTGTCGGTGAGACTAAAATTGTTCTCCATGACTTCACCCTGAAGAAGATCTCTCATTGACATGATTTCCTCATCGACGGTCAACGAGACATGGCCCCCCTTGGTGTGACCTTATTCCGAATGAAATTTTTTTGGCCGAGAAATATGATTTTGCACTAGTTGGTTCGAAACCTCGCCCTATCTGCGGACTTCCTCCGAGTCTGGATTTCCCCGAAATTTGGTGCCTCCCTGATCTTTCGAAGTCCCTTCTCTTGCCTGTTCTTCATGAAAATTCTTCCTGGACAATTTTTTCTGAACTCTAATGGAATGTAACGGAATGAGAGATAATTGGATTTGTTTATGGTTTATGATGCATTCATTGATTATTCCATGTGACTTATTGATTTATTATGATCAGATTTGATAGTTAAGTAGGTGTTTCTTGGTTATTCCGCTGGAATTCGATCAGTCAGGAATTTCCCGAAGTTCCTCTCTGGCTCAAATTCCGCGGATGGCCCAGAAACCTGAAATTTGTGTGATCATTTGATATGAGATTTAATGGCACTTTGGTTGCATGAGATGCATTCTAATGATGTATTAATGGTCTAACATTGGTTTCTTATGGTTTTTATTGTGGTTTTCTTGATGGATGCAGGCTGAATCTAGCAGGTAATAGCACAAGATAAAGAAGACACCAACCTCCTACTATGAAAAACCAACACTATTATGGAGTACACCCGGGACAGGTTGGTGAGTGACGGGATCCTTCCTTCTTCTAGAGCTGCCAAACCATGGGAGTGGTTCGAGGTATTGCAAATTAAGCAGAAAGTATTGAAAAATATTTACAAATAGAGAAGACACATTGATGACACCAGTAGCTAGCCTGGATGGGGTGTTCTTGAAAATTCGTGAAGTGCTAGGTCTGAGCATGGATAATAAGGAAGGGATTTCATGATAGGTTGCGGCGCGATTTGGGCTTCCCCATTTTCTTCCCGCGTGTTGGTCCAAACTGCACGATGGCCATCAGGCCGACTTGGAAGGGACATGCATTTAATGCCTATTCGATCCATTTCAAAGACTCTCTTGGCCGGGTTGTTGTGTTGAGTTAATTTTGTGAAACCCTTGCCAGGCCGATGGGTTTCTAGGAGAATTCTATATATTGGGCATTTTTCCTCTTTGTAAAAAGTTAGAAAAGTTAGAGATAACAGTCGGATAGTAGAATAGAGAGGAATTGTTAGAAGTAGAGTAAGTTAGCAAGAAGTTGTTCTCAAGCAAATGTTGTAACAAAAAACTAGAATTGTTGCTACAGTGGACAATTTGAATACAAGAAATGACATTGTGATTTGGTGCCATAATTGTTTTCTCCTATCTTGCATGGTTCTTGTCATTCTATCTTTAAAATTGCTTTGAGAAGGTTAACATTTAGATTAGATTTGGTTCAATAATGTTTGTGATTCAATACCTGAATGTTGCAGCAATCCTTCAGTCCATACTTTTCACAACCAACTAATTGTTAGTTTCTTTGAAAAGTTAGCCTGGACTTCATATTCAATGTGCTTAGTTCGATTGTGAGGATTTGTTTATTTCAACTACAATTGGGTTGTTGAATGAATGTTCATGATTTGAAAATCTTAACACCTCAGTAGATTGCACTATTTTATGTGAGATTGCAAATTTATCTTGGTCAAGCAGAGATTAGTTTTGAGGGATTGGTCCATTTCGAGTGTTGGTCATTTTAATTGTTAGTCTTAGGAGTAGTATTAAATTTAGAAATCTCTTTGAAACCCTTATCTTTTGATGTTTCTTTGATTTATTGGGTTAGATCTAGGATCGAAGCATCATCAGGTTGTTAGATCTGATAAAATCGATTCAATATTTTGCTTGTAGTAAGGTCCCATTGTGATTACCAACATTTTCACATTTCATTACTGAGTTGTTTATGCAATGTCAAGACTTGACAATAGAGACCTTGGGGTTATCTCTTAAGGCTAGCCGATAAAGATTTACGTTTCAAGAGAGATAGGATATCATATTTTTTTCTAAGTTGTTGTGCAGAAAACACAATCAATAGGAATTGGTGCTAGGAGGGCCTAAATAAGCAAGCTGGATCAATTTTTGAATGGCATCTCTCCTGAGAGATTTAGAAGAAGAAAAATATCTTCTCTAGGAGAGGAAGAGTTTCAAGAATTACCAAACCCTACTAGGTCAAGGAGGGCCAAAAGAAGGGGAGAATCATCATCATCATCGTCGTCATCATCTCATCCACCTCCCATGTCTCCATCTTCTCCATCTTCATCAGGTTCATCTGAGTCTGAGGGCATTCCCAGTGCACAGCCTTGGCCAATCATAAATCAACCATTACCACCCCCACCTCCACCAATGGCTTTCCTGGCTAATAACCCATCTCCATTGAGTTTTGCTATTTACAATGTCATGCCCAACAACCCCGAACACTTCTGTTCAAAATTCCATGTCAATGATCCAAATAGAACCGCTGAGGAAAACATCAGGATCTTTCAAACTGGCCTTAAAGATAGAGGAATAAACCATGAGGATGTAGCATGTAGACTATTTCCTTATTCACTAGGGGAAGATGCATTTTATTGGTACAACCATTTGCCTGTTGGGTCTATCGAGCATCGGACTAAGCTAGAGATTGCATTTTTGCAGAATTTTTGTATTCCCATCAGTCCCAATGAGCTTTACCATCAGTTCACTAATGTGAAGAGAGAGGTCAATGAGCCTATAGGATCTTTCAACAATAGGTTTCATCGAGCTTACACCAAACTGGAGGCTCCTTATGTTGTTGATGAACCTACAGCCTTGGAAGTCTATTATCAAGGACTTGATAGTTTGACAACTACCTTTATGAAATGGAGTAACAACCCCCTGCTAATCTACTTGATGCGTATGTAGAAGTTGTGAAAGTTAGCACTAATCTAAGGCAACATCTTTCTTGGCCTTTACCCTCATTAGGACCTGTTTCTCACCCTAGACAAGTTCCAGCTCTTAACCAGGCCCTCGTCAACCATACCCCAATCATGAATCCATTACCTCAGTTGCCTCTGGTCCCTCTCCCAGGACTACTAGTGAGACAAGTTTCCCCTACGAATAGCTACCCACAACAAAATGTGAATCAGCCTTTGCATTCACAACCTCAGGAAAATTATCTCCAATATTTGTAGAATTCTGAAGTCTTGAACCAGTCACTAAATGCCAATGCTATAGTAGGGTATTCCCAGAATAATGTGAATCAACCTTCAGATAGTAATCATGACAAGAAAAGACTGGATGAATTGTCTGAAAAAATAAAGAAGCTAAATATGGAGGTGACCTACTTGAGGAATCAGAATAGTCAGTTGCAAGTTGCTTAGAGAAACATGTAGTCCAATCAAAACAGAGAGAATCCACAAGGACAAAACTTTGATAGAGGACAACGTCATGATCGAGGATACAATAACGATAGAGGATATAACCAGGACTGAGGTTACAATAATGATAGAGGATATAATAATGATAGAAGACAAGGATTCAAGAGAAGACAACCATCAGGACAAAACATGACCTGGAACATAGGTCCTAACAATGGAGGAGTTCCCACCCCATTGGATTAACCAGTTAGTCAACCTGTCAATCATTCTACCAATCAACCAGTTAATTAGGAGAAGCCTCCTGGCGGTGTATATCTAGCTGAGGCTGCTTTATCAGGGTGGTGTAGGCTCCACAAGACTAGTCAGCATTCTAAGTTGGACTATCAAGAGTTCCAAACAGTAGCCTCGATCTTTCAGTACAAAGTGGAGAACAATGTGAGCAGTCAGGAAATTGTACCCTCTATTCCTTATGATTCACCAGTGTTGGTATTAAACCATGCTACATTTTCGCAAAGTGAGGATAATGTACCCGAAGAGGAATCTGACCAGTTGGAGGACAAGGCAGATCAGGTATGCAATGGGGATGAAATGACACAATTATTTGATGAGAATCCAGTGAATGATAATGGTCCCAGAGATGAAGAAGAATCTTACATTGAAAAAGTGTAGACCTTCCAGAGACCTATCAAGAAGTATGACTTGAGAGAGTTGCCACACAAGCACCCACAGGTTGGAGGCCCCTTTACTACTTCCATCCCACCGAATAACTTCAACACGCCTTCAGACCCTAATGCTAGCAATAATCAACCATTGCCTTAGATGTCTAAGCAATATTTATCTCAAGATCCAGGAAATGTTGATGTCAATAAAGAAAAGATGGTGGAGTACTTGAGGGAGACCCCTACTGATTTAAATGAAGAACAATTGGCCACGTATGTCACTGAAGAACTCTAAAAATTGAAGTTAAATCTATCTGCATTTGAGTTATTAAGAGTTCCATCTATTAGGAATGCAGTCTTAGGATCCTATAATGCAAACTCCATATCACAAGATAAACCAGTTAGCAAGAGTGTCAACAGAGTACCTAGTCCTTAGTTGGCAGGAGGGTAGAATCAGTCTTATGATCAAGTCCATATGCCCCCTAGAGACGCTAGGAAGGAAAGGGACAAATCTCAAGTTGTTTAAGTAGACACTCCCTTAACTCTGTTTCAATGGAAAACAGACACACCTCCATTCTTGATTTTTGTTTGAATATTCAGTAAAAATCTACATAATTGTCTACTAGATTCTGGTGCTTCAACCAATGTTATGCCCCTTGGTATCTGTAGAGCCATGGGTATTACCCCTGTTGATTCCTAGAATAAATTCACACAATTGGATAGGACTGAAGTGAATGTTGTAGGAGAGTTAAATATGATTCATATACAGATTACTTCTGATCCTAGGATCCAACAGGTTATCAATATACAGGTGGCTGACATCCCTGATGCTTATGGCCTAATCCTGGGAAGGGACTTTAGCAGGGCTTTGAATGGATATGTGTCGACTGATCATTCCCATATGTGGCTTCCCTAGAAGGGAGTGCCAAACCAGATTAGGATTGAAAGAGAACCCAAAATGAAGTATATGATTACAGAATATTAGAAAACCTCTACTGAAATTCTGGTATCAAAAGTAAGCATGGGTAACTATGTGCTTATTGTTCCTCTTGAAGAGCCAGACATGGAGGAAGTTCTTATGTTCCATGCAGCACCTATTGACCTTACGATAGGATCCAGTGGTACTGAAGTCCTGATCGAACTAGATGAGAAGGATAATGACCTGGAAGATAGTCAACTTGGTTTGTGGATAATTTTCAACAGTTCGTTCAGAAATGTATTGAAGATCAGATCTAGTTAGGAAGAGGAATGAACCTTGGAGAGTTACTACTACCCAATTGGTGCAGGGTGCATAATGCTTCTCATTCGGAATTGGATTGTTGCTTATGCCAAGTTGCAGTGGAGAAAATACAAAAACGTATCAACCCCACTCCTGCAGTCAAAAGCGGTATCCTGAATGTTCAAGAAGATCCCACAAGGAAAAGAGTAGTGCCTTCTAAAGAGCCATCCAGTAGTAACAGTGAAAGTGAACAAGCAGAGAGCTCTATAGGTGTTGTTTACTGGACTTTAAGATTCGATGGGTCAAAATCAAAACAAGGAGCTGGGGCAGGATTTTAGCTAATCAGCCCAAAAGGTAAGACATTTTTTGTTGCTCAAAGACTTCAATTTCATTGTATGAATAATGTAGCAGAATATGAAGCTTTGGTTCATGGATTGTTAATGGCCTTGAAGAAGAAGGTTAAGATCTTGCAAGTGTATGGAGATTCTGAATTAGTAGTCAAGCAAGTTAGAAGACAATATTCTTGTCATGATAGAAGAATGACTAACTATAGACACAGAGTATGGGACCTTATTGAAGGATTTGACACCTTCAACATTCAGTTGATTCCACGAAATAAAAACTAGACAGCTAATTCCCTGGCCCAGGCAGACAGTACTCTGCAACCTCTATCTCTTTCTGGGTTGAAAATTTTTACTGTGGAACTGACCCCAATACCCTCAGTACCAGACAATATCACCAACTTCCAGGTATTTGAAGATGACAAGCATATTCTAGATTTTATCACAAATACAGATGTTTTTGCTTCTCAGATCATTGACGAAACTGAGCCTCAAGAAGCAGAAATGGACCTTGAAGGGGTAATTAATTTGAAGACCAATACAATTCCCAGAGGAATGGTACAACTAGAAAGAATCTTTGATCTGGATAAGGTCAGGGATCAGGAACCGGATGCCAGAAAAGAGTCCATCAGTGGACAGTGTGATAAGTATAATGTGGATCCCAGGATAATGTCAAAAACATATTTCTCAAAAAAGTGTCCACTCTAGAAGAAAGAAAAGGAATCTTAGAGGCACTACATAGATATCCAGATGTGATAGCCTGGAGTTATGAGGACTTGAAGACTTATGATACATCAGTCATAACTCATACTATCCCTCTCAATCTAGGAGTGAAGCCCTTCAGATAGAGGCAGAGGCATATTAATGCTCTATTGGAACTTATAATACAAAAGGAAGTGCATAAACTGTTGTCTGCGAGAATCATATTTCCAATCAGACACTCTACTTGGGTCACAAACCTGGTCCCAGTGCAGAAAAAAAATGGTGAAATTAGGTTATGTGTGGATTTCAGGAACCTAAATAAGGCATCAAAAAAGGATAATTATCCAGTGCTCCAGATTGTTAACGGATCTTAGATGATGTCCTTCCTGGATGGTTATTCAGGATACAACCAAGTCATGGTGTAGTACGAGGACAAACACAAGACTTCTTTCACCACTAAGTGGGGCACTTTTGCTTATAGAAGAATGCATTTTGGCTTGATTAATGTTGCAGCAACATTCCAATGAGCAATGGACATAGCCTTTAAAGATCTAATTGGGAAGTGCATAATCATCTACATGGATGATCTAACAGTATTTTCAAAGAAGAGAGGCAATCATATCTCAAATTTGTGCAAAGTTTTCTAGAAATGCAGAGAGTCTGGCATATCACTCAATCCTAGGTAATGCATCTTTGGAGTTACAAAAGGTAAGTTACTAGGGCATATCATCTCTAAAAAGGGGATTGCAATTGATCCAGAACATATAGAGGCTATTCTCAAGATTCCACCACCTACTAGTAAAAAAGAAATGAAGTCATTCTTTGGCAAGATCAACTTTGTTAGGAAGTTCATCACTAGGTTTGCAAAAATAGTTAAACCACTGAATGCAATGTTGAAGCAGGAGGCCAAGGTGGAGTGGAATGCAGAAGCGAAGGAAGAATTTGCTGAAATAAAGAAGGCTATTGCTGAAGCCCCAATTTTAGTAAGTCTCGATTATACTAAACCATTCTACATATATTCATTTGCTTCTGACCACTCCAGTGTTGCTATATTAACCTAGAAATCTGACCAAGAAAATGAACACCCCATAGCATTCATGAGCACACCATTGAAGGATGTGGAGCTGAGGTACCCAAATGTGGAAAAGTATGCTTATGCCTTAGCCAGGGCAATTAAGAAGTTTAGACATTACATCCTCAAAAATAAGATCTTTGCTATAGTTCTCAACCCTGCACTTAAGCTGCTATTGATACAAAATGAACTGGGAGAATGTAGGGCCAAGTGGGTAACTATGCTATAGGAGTATGATATGGAGGTTCAGCCCATGAAGCTAGTAAGAGGGTAGGGGCTCACACAGGCAATGGCAGAGATAGGCCCTGATCTTACAGCCCAGGCTTATACTTTAGAAGGCATTTCTCCTGGCAAGTGGTATGATGATGTTGTTCATTTTCTCCTGACTCAGAGGTGCCTTGATCATCTCAACCCAGTGCAAAGAAGGTCATTGTGCTTAAAGAGTGATAGCTTCATGTTAAAAGGGGCTATCCTATACAAGAGAAATCATGAAGGTGTGTACTTAAGGTGCCTAGGAAGGGCAGAATCCAAAAGAATGATGTTGGAATTTCATGATAGATATGGTACAGGCCATGGATCAGTGCCTTCTACAGTGAACCAGATTCTCAGAGCTGGTTACTATTGGCCTACACTATTCAAGGACACCCACAACCATGTTAGGACATGCCATGTGTGCCAGACTGCAACAGTCAGGGAGAAGTATGCCGCTCTTCTGCACCAGCCAGTTTTTGAGGTAAAACCTTTTGCACAATGGGGAATGGACTTCATTGGCCCCATCAATCCGCTGTCCTCTACTGGTTACAGGTATATTCTTACCATTACTAATTATTTTACACGATGGATTGAAGCTCTCACATGCAAGCAGTGTACTTCTGAGGTGGTGATTAACTTCCTTGAATCTGGTATTATTAATCATTTTGGATGCCCCATGTCTTTAGTTTGTGATAATGGTCCTGCGTTTTCATCGTTGAAGTTTTCTAACTGGGCTTTTGACCATGGGATTATAGTTAAATTTGCATCCAACTATTACCCTCAGGGTAACAGATTAGTCGAGTCATCCAACAAAAATCTCTTGACTGTTATCCACAAATTGTTAGAAAGAAATCTGAAGGATTGGCATACCCAACTTAGATTTGCTCTTTGGAAAGATCACATAAGACATAAGGCTTCCATAGGGATGTCACCTTACCATCTGGTTTATGGTCTAGAACCTGTGTTTCCTATACAATTGAAAATTCCCACCTTGCAATTCATTAACGAATATTATGATGAGGGAGATACACGTGAGGCTAGACTTGCCGAGCTGTTGCACCTTGAAGAAAAGAGGGATGAAGCCCTGGAGAACTTTGCTAAACATCAAGGGGTTGTCAAGAGATGGTTTGATAGGAGAGCCAAGGTTAAAGCTTTTAGGATTTTTGACTTGGTTCTTTCCTGGGATAAAGCCCATGACTGTAAGGGAGAGCATGGAAAATTTGACAAACTTTGGCTTGGCCCTTACCAGATTTCAGAAATCCTGGGAGATAATGCCTTCTGATTGAAAACTCTCACTGGAGAGGATATCCCACTGCCTATCAATGGGCAGTATTTGAAGAATTATTTCTAGTCTTGAGCTGCTTTCAGCTCTTTTCTTGTATATAGTTAGATTAGATTTCCTTTCCGTTTTGGTTTTCTTTTTTTTTGTTTCTTTTGCTTTTGCTCTTGCTTTGGGGGGGGTTTCTCTGTTTCCGTCGGGATGTGTTGCATCTGGGCAACAAGTGTGTAATTTTCTGGGATTGTTCTAATTATTTTGTTGGTGGACTGTCGTCTTGCATCCTGAAAGGATGGTTGATGTCTTTGCTATCGTCCGATAGTCTAAACATTTGGTTTAAGGAAGATGAGTCACTGGTGTGGATTTGAACTTGAAATACTCTAAAATTTTATATCTCTCTTATATCTTAAGAATCCTAATGTCACTATGGGAATCCTTGTGAAGTTTTGGTAGGTGAAAAATCCTATTTCTGCTTCATCACCACTGTGGTTCTTAGCCCTGAGTGTGAGCTTCATTGTTCACAAGTTGAAATGAAAGAGACATATAATGAATAGCAAAAAAAGAAAAAAAAAAAATTGAATATCAAAGAATAAATTCAACTTATAAGGGGTATCTGAATATCTTTACCGGGGCTATGAATGCCTAGCTGGTAGTAGAGCTATGTTTAGGAGAGTCATAGCGATAACCTCGTCGGGGCTATGGATGCCTGATTTGCAGCGAGGCCCTATCTAGATTGCTTTTGAAGTTAGAATCCTTACATAGCCTGGCTTGAATGAACTTGGTTTCTATAGTAGCTTAAGGAAGGTAATGAACTCACTTGCACACACTTGGATTTTCAGCTTATGGAAGGTTTGATCTACACTTTTGGTTTTGATTCTTTGAATCCTTGCATTCTGACTTGTTTTTTTGATGGTGAGATTGAAACTAGAGATTATAGGTTATCGATTCCTGTTCATCACCAAATGCTCTAGAGCATTTTCCCAGTGAAGTCGCCATTTGTTGTGCAGTTTTCACACACATGCCCCGCTTGAAGCAGGGACCCTCTTTTGCTTCAATTTTGGTCTTTTGGCCCTTTCTTTTGAGATTTTTTCTTACCTAGGCATGTGCTTAAATTTTTTATCTTGAATGCCTAAGTGTTTCCCCAAGTTACTCATTAAAAATCTTAAGTTCTGGACAAGTTTCGGGCTTTTGCTTAGATTCAGGATTTTCAGCCCTGGTAAGATTTTCTCGGATCCCGCTTGGATTCTGGCTGGACCCTTATTGTTCAGGGATTTTCAGTATTCATAGATTTCCGCGTGGGCTGGATCTTCCTGGATTTCGCCCTGTTGTCGGATTCCTGAATTCCTTCTCTAGTTGTCTTATCGACTGCATTAATGGCTCCGTGTGTGTTCTGAGGGATGTATTTTACTTGATTCTGAGGTCTTTTATGCCATCCTTCTTCTTATTTGTCCTCGTTGAGCTGAGAAGTGCTTTCTTGCGAGTGATTGGTTGGGATTTTGGGGCATTCGGCTTTGAATTGATCGATTTGGTGGCGTTTTCTTGCGCGTTTGTGCCCCTATTCTTCGTGGACACCCTTCTCTTCGCATTTGCTGATTCTAGGATTGAATTTCTGCTTTGTGATGGTATGTGTTTGGTTGCTTTGCTTTGAATTGATGATTTTGGATAGCGCATTGATATTATAAGAGCTTCTGGGACTTGAATTCTTGAATATTTGGATGTTTCATGACTAGGGTTATGTAGCGTTTGATTAATTTATGTTCCCTCAATCAATTTTTGAGTTTGTTGGCTTATTTTCATTTTAGTGAACTTACTTGAGAATCATGATGTCTTTTTCCCCTAGCATGGTGTCGACATTTGAATTACCGTAGTCGTAAGCTCACCTATGCTTTAATGGCAGACATATGGGATTTTAACCTAGGGCAACGTATTTTGTCTTGAGTATGCTCCTGAATAGGCTTAGAACCTAGAGAAAACCTTCTGAAGGACCATCCCTGACTTGCTCTAATTTTAAATGTTGGAAATTCATGGTTAATTCAATGATTGGGATAAGTCGTGACTTTGAGTCATAGTGCAGGATTTTTCATCCCTGCGGGGTAATCCATCCCTTCCAGATTCCCTTAACTGAGACCTCCCCTTTTGGTGAGACCTTTCGCCGAACATATCCTGCTCTCGTCAGGTGCCCTTCAAAGTTGGGGTGACTCTGTCTAGTCAGAGAGACCTTTCTGTGAGCTCACTACTCTTGTCGAGACCTTCTCTTTCGGTGAGACTCCTAACGGTCACCAGGACTTCATAGTGAGGCCTTCTTTTCTTAACTAGCCCAGATCTTTTTTCGGGAGACCACATATTGTCAGCCAGAGGTTATACCGATAGAACTCTACATCGGCGAAACATTATGTAGTCGTTGGGACCTCTAGCTGAACTCAAAACATTTCACCGAAAGCCCTCCTAAGTCCATATGTTCACTGTGACAGTGTCTTTCTCACACTAAAGGACTCTTATGTTATATCGCTAGTAGGTGAGGCCAAGGAAATTTTTTGAAACCTTACCCCGACTACCCATTGGTCATATCGATGTGGTTATCTCCGGTCGGCAAGACACCTCAACTTCGCCAGGACCTCATATCGAAAACTCTTGTCTGACCGAAGTATTCACTGGACCCTGACAGTCGGTGAGACTGAAATGGTTCGCCATGACTTCACCTTGAAGAAGATCTCGCATTGACATGATTTCTTCATCGACGGTCAGGGAGACATGCCACCCCTTGGTGTGACCTTATTCTGAATGAACTTTGTCTGGCCGAGAGATATGCTTTTGCACTAGTTGGTTCGGAACCTCACCCTATCCGCGGACTTCCTCCGAGTCTAGATTTCCCTGAAATCTGGTGCCTCCCTGATCTTTCGAAGTCCCTTCTCTGGCCCATTCTTCGCGAAAATTATTCTTGGATGATTTTTTCTAAAATCTGATGGAATGTAATGGAATGAGAGATAATTGGATTTGTTTATGGTTTATGATGCATTCATTGATTATTCCATGTGACTTATTGATTGATTATGATCAGATTTGATAGTTAAGTAGGTGTTTCTTGGTTATTCCGTTGGAATCTGATCAGTCAGGAATTTCCTGAAGTTCCTCTCTACCTCAAATTCCACGGATGGCCCCGAAACCCAAAATTTGTGTGATCATTTCATATGACATTTAATGGCACTTTGGTTGCATGAGATGCATTCTAACGATGTATTGATGGATTAACATTGGTTTCCTATGGTTTTTATTGTGGTTTTCTTGATGGATGTAGGCTGAATCTAGTAGGTAATAGCATAAGATAAAGGAGACACCGACCTCCTACTATGAAAAACCAAGACTATTATGGAGTACACTCAAGATAGGTTGGTGAGTGACGGGATCCTTCCTTCTTCTAGAGCTTCCAAACCATGGGAGTGGTTTGAGGTATTGCAAATCAGGCATAAAGTATTGAAAAAGATTTACAAACAGAGAAGACACATTGATGACACCCTAGCTGGTTTCTATAATGGTTGCATTGTTTTTTTTTAGATAATGATGGGAAGAAGGAAGATTGCTCCCAAGTATTTGATCCTGGAGCAGTTGAGAGAATGGTGGTAGGATGTTTATGTGCCACTTGATGGTGGCTCTTTTTTTGAGCACCAGCTGGATGATGCAGCCACCTACATTGCAGTTATTGATAAGTATTTGGTGTATAAGGTAGATTGGGATAAGTCGGTCAAACACTCAATGGATGAGATTGCATCCATCGAAAGATGACTTAGGGTTTTTCCCTTGCCACCAGTAGCTAGCCTGGATGGGGCATTCTTGAAAGTTCGTGAAGTGCTAGGTCTGAGCACGGATAACAGGGAAGGGATTTCATGATAGGTTGTGCCGCGATTTGGGCTTCCCTATTAGCTTCCCGCACATTGGTCTAAACTACATGACAGCCATCAGACTGACTTGGAAGGGACATGCATTTAATGCCTATTCAACCCATTTCGAAGACTGTCTTGTCCAGGTTGTTGTGCCGAGTTAATGCTATGAAACCCTTGCCTAGCCGACAGGTTTCTGGGATAATTCTATTTATTGGGCATTTCGCCTCTTTGTTAAAAGTTAGAAAAGTTAGAGATAATAGTCAGATAGTAGAATAGAGAGGAATAGTTAGAAGTAGAGTAAGTTAGGAAGTATTTGTTCTCAAGCAAATGTTGTAACAGAAAGTTGGAATTGTTGCTACAGTGGACAATTTGAATACAAGAAATGACATTGTGATTTGGTGCCATACTTATTTTCTCCTATCTTGCATGGTTCTTGTCATTCTATCTTTAAAATTTCTTTGAGAAGGTTAACATTTAGATTAGATTTGGTTCAATAATGTTTGTGATTCAATACCTGAATGTTGCAGCAATCCTTCAGTCCATACTTTTCACAACCAATTGATTGTTAGTTGCTTTGCAAAGTTAGCCTGGACTTCATATTTAGTGTGCTTAGTTTGATTGTGAGGATTTTTTTATTTCAACTACAATTGGGTTGTTGAATGAATGTTCATGATTTGAAAATATGAACACCTCAGAAGATTGCACTGTTTTCTATGAGATTGCAGATTTATCTTCATCAAGCAGAGATTAGTTTTGAGGGATTGGTCCATTTTGAGTGTTGGTCATTTTCATTGTTAGTCTTAGGAGTAGTATTAAATTTAGAAATCTCTTTGAAACCCTTATCTTTTGTTGTTTCTTTGATTTATTAGGTTAGATCTAAGATTGAAGCATGATCAGGTTGTTAGATCTGATAAAATCAATTCAGTATTTTGCTTGTAGTAAGGTCCCATTGTGATTACCAGCATTTTCACATTTTGTTACTGAGTTGTTTATGCACTGTCAAGACCTGACATTAGAGACCTTGGGGTTATCTCTTGTGGCTGGCCGATAGAGATTTACCTTTCAAGAGAGATAGGATATCATATTCTATCTAGGTTGTTGTTGTGCAGAAAACACAATCAATAGGTTCTGACAAAGGTTCCCCTTTAGGAGTTGAAAGTTGGTATGTTTTTTATCCAAATACTTCTATGATAATATAGGGACCCAACCAATTCAACTGAAACTTTCCTGGATTTTCTTGTTCTACTTGATTCTTCAGATTCTCCATTAAGAACAGGTCACCAATGTCAAAATTTCAATTCAAGACTTTCTTATTGTAGCTAAAATCGAGGCAATTATGATATGTGTGAAGATGGTCCAATTTTTTCTATCTCCATTAATATTAAAGTTCCAAATCATGTGACCTTGAGACTCGGTATTCCTCATCGCCAATATGCCCTTACATGGATACCCTTAGGGGACAAAGTTGGATCTTGATAGATAGGACAACTTCAAAACCAAAAGCTAGGGAATATTGAGTGGTGCTAGCGAGAGTGCAGATGCTAGTACGGTAGGCCCATAAGGTCGGGTTAAGTTGGCGGTCCTAGTCACAACCAGCATAACTGATAGTCTTTTTTAAGGATTCTAAGGATTCTTTTATCATACA
>VDFB02072659.1:0-11365 GCA_007258455.2 Sequoia sempervirens
TACCAATTGTTGAATATATAAGATACTGAGAGGGGGGGGTGAATTAGTATCTTCTTAAATTTTCTAATAAGATACCATCCAATTATTCCAATGCATACAATAGCACAAATAAGTAAAAGCATTAACAGATCATGAAAATCACAAAACACGTGAACACCAAGATTTTTACATGGAAATCCTAAAATGAGAAAAACCGCAGTGAGTGCTAGCTAACAATATAGTATAACAAGTTATAAGATATTAAAAAAATGGGTGGCTCACTACTAGGACTCACTGTCCAATTACAAAGGCTCACTGCCTATAGAATTACAATGACAAAATGGCTTACAACTAGAAAATGAACCGATAAAGTACACCAAGTGAGTGCAGATTCAGTTCCAATGAAGCTCAGTAAACTGACTTGAAACACTTCATCATATTCTCTCTTCTTCACATTCACATTCACAACACAATCACATCTTCAATCTTCAAAAAATATCCAATATATATATTTGATCTCTCCACAAGCATCAATTAGGTCGGCCTAATTAGGTGCACTTCTTATTTACCAAAAATACCAATTGTTGGCTTCAAGCATTCACAAAATATTCCCAAAATAAATTCAAGTGCCCAACACGCTACATTATGTCAGCTCAGATAGGTTGCACATATGTCCACATAACAAAAAATTAATTCACCATTCATTCATTAGGTTGGCCAAGGATATACCTAATAGAAAAATAGAGTAATACTAATACACCATACAAGCATCTGAGTACATGAGATCTTGAATGTACGTTCTCCCAACATCCATAAGCCATTTCCCAAAAATGAAAACACCAACTGTCAATGGTGGAGGATTGCAGACCAAAATACCAGAGGATATAAGCATTATACTGGTTCAGATATCGAACCAGAATACCGGAACAAATTCAGAATTGATCTTGCAGTTGCAACTCATATATCATGGTGACATCAATGACAACACAAAACAACAAAATGAGATGTTCTTCTTCATTTTTCAACAATTGTATGTTTTTGAAGAAAATCATATGTACCACTTTAAACAAAAAACATGGAATTTTAAACAAAAACCCTTACATTTGGAAGCTTTATAGGGCTTCTCAATATAAGCTCAAAAAACACCAAAATACAAGAAGTATGGACTGAGTTATACTACATTACTAATATCCTTGTGTCCTAAGGTTATACTTGTTGAAGAAGTCCTCTATTCTCCATCAAATGTCTACAAAAAGGCTCAAGCTTTAAACCCTAATCCTCTTCATACATGGATAACTTGTTCATTAAAGAGCATCCGACGAGAACAATATGAAGGATTTTTTGTACTAAAGATATCAGTTCGAGCTTACATTCCTTTGTGAGGCTCTCAATTCTCAAACTAATGAAAGGACAACGGAGGAAATATTTGCATCCTACCAATAATTTCTCAATTGTAGCAATGGAGAGGAAATAATTAACATCCTACCAATAATTTTCAATTCAAATATATTTTTGGTGCAGGAGCACCTAGGGGTCCAATGGACCTAGTATGTTTTGATAAGTTTTTTTTCTTGGTTTGGTGATGGAATAAGGTCATAAGGACCATTTCAAATGCTTTGTAATAGGTCTCCTAGGTTTCTTGTTGAATTTTGGTCTGAGTGACCAACTTCTTTGTACAAACAAGGTCTCCATCCTCATTTTGTAAGTCTAGTGCACCTTGGAAAATTAAGAAGTAAGGATGCATTGATGTAACTAGAAACTTGAGGGGAGTTAACTTTCTCTTTGGAGGGGTCTTGGATTCCTTTCACAGATCTTGAAATCATCTTGGTAGTCGAGTTGGTGTAAATTGTCCAAATTGCCTTAATTAGGCATTTAAGTGACAAAATGGGGTTTTTGTGTTTCCAACGGGCAACTAATTCAAATTTCAGTTGCAAGAAATTGGAGGGAGTTTTAAGACTTCATATATGCCTCTCTTGGTTGAGGAAAGGTTGTTGTTGAGGTTTGGAAGGAGTTTTCAATAAAAAGTTTGTTGTTTTCCTAATATTTTCTGAATAATTTGCTGATCCCGTACTTGGTACGGACTGTACATTCACTATCATGCTTCAAGCCTATAATAGTTAGAAAGGGGGTCGAGTAATCTTTATTTTTGAATTGGATTGGTGATATTTCATCAAGGAATAATGGAGATAACTTAGTTTGTTTATTGGGTGGTCTGAAACCCTTAAAACCAGGGTTTTGAGTGAAAAATGTGTATTTCTTCCATTCCCACATTGTAAAATTGCTCAATATTGGTGGGATGGAAGATATAAGGATTTATTATCATGTGCTCATGGCTTTGGAGAATGGCAGGATGGGTGTTGGAAGTTGTGCATGGTTTTTGGCTTGACATTTGTATGTGGCAAGCCTAATTGATAAGCAAAAAGGTTGAGTTTTTGCTTGTGCTAGAGAAATCTGTCTAGATGGCACTTAGGGATGATGTTGAAAGGTGAAAAAAACCTATAGGAGTCCGATTTTTGGCTTTGAGGTGCAGGGGTGAGCCTAGATAGTCAAGACCCAGGTGTAGGTCTTTGAATTAGGCCTCTTGGAGCAACGGTAGAATAGGCCATAGTGAATTGTGCTTTGGCAGTCAAGGGGAAAGGTTTTGAGGCATCATAGGGGTCCATGTTGGGTGTCTAAAACCAGGGGTTTGGTGTCATAACAATCCTTCACGTGGATTCAAAATTGACTATCCTACCGGACAAGGACTACAAGCCTTAAGAGGAAAAGATACCTAAAACACTGTAGTGATGGATGTTTGATGAAACCTAATTGCTAGAGGGGTTGTTGAACCTTGATTTGGTCTATGTGGACATGGTCAGTCTGTTGGGTGGTCTGAGTTTATGAACCCTAAGTGTGTGGGGTTTCATCCTTGAAGGAATAGTGGATTTTATGACTCCTCATAAGAGTATTTGAGAGAAGCATTGTGTGAAGTGTCTTTGCCATTTGTGCTTGTGTGTTTTCCTTCCCTGCCATTATGCATCAATTTTTTAATTACCCACTTTTATTTGTGTGTTTAAATTTTGTCATTTTTATTTGTATGACTAAATAATTTTTTAATCGATGACTAAGTTAGTCATCTATTCACTCACTTATAGCTGAGTTGCAAAAAATTAGGAGAATTTAGTCATTTTTAGCTGTTGTGACTAAATTTTTTAGTCACGTAGTCATTTATTTGCCAAATTCTACTAGTGTTAGGAAAGGATCCAGAACAGTGATTGTTACAGGAAAAAAGTCTGAAGGAAATCTTTATCAACTTAAGGGTGTTGATGGACATTGTTTTATGTCTCAAATTAATGATAATTGGTTATGGCACCAGAGGATGTGTCATATGAATTTTGACAATTTGGCAAGGATCAATGTAGTGCAAGTTGTAACAGATTTACTGAGGATTACAAAACCTATTAATTTTTTTTGCAAAGATTTTCAGTTTGGAAAGCAAGCTAGAAACAACTTTAGGTCAAAGGAACAATCTACTGCTAGACTACTAGATTTTATTCGTATAGATCTTTGCGGTCCTACAAGAGTAAGAAGTATACAAGGTGAGAGGTATTTTATGCTTTTGATTGATGATTACTCTAGATATACATGGGTTACTTTTCTCAAAGAGAAATCTGATGCATTAGATAGATTCAAGGAATTTAAGGCTATGGTTGAAAATGAAGAAAATTTGAGGTTAAAATGTTTGATCTCTAATAGAGGTGGTGAATTCACCTCCAATGAGTTTAACATGTTTTGTGAAGTTCATGGAATAAAGAGGCAATTGTCTGATCCTAGAACTCCTCAACAGAATGGAGTTGTTGAAAGAAAGAACATGACGATTTAGGAAGCTTCTAGATCAATGATTATAGAGGTAGGTCTAACAAAATTTTACTAGAGAGAAGCTATTCATACTATTTTTTATGTGTTCAATCGAGTTCAAGAAAAATATAACAATACTAAGACCCCTTATGAGCTATGGTGTGGAAGAATTCCTACTGTCAAGTATTTCAAGGTATTTGGAAGCAAATGCTATATTAGAAGGGATGAAGAAAATTTAGGGAAATTTGATGCTAGATGTGATGAGGATATATTCCTTAGATACTCTACTAGAAGCAAAGCTTATAGATGTTTCAATAAAAGGATAAGAAAGATCGTAGAGAGAACAAATGTCAAGGTGGATGAAGCATTGACAAATTCATTTGAAGTTGATGGATATGTATCGGATGGAGCTGATTACATAGAGGTTGAAGAAGTTGTTGAAGGACAGGAGAAGCAGAATGAAGAAGAAGAAGAAGGTTCAGTGGTGTCCCCAAAGACACCTAAATATGTGCAAAAGAATAATTTAGAAAATTAAATCATTGGAGACAAGAGAAAAGGAGTATTGACAAGAAGCAAAGCTACTACTGCTGGTGAAATAAATCTATGTTTACTTTTTGAAGTTGAACTAAAGACAATAAGTGAAGCATGCAAAGATGAACATTTGATGAAACTTATGGATGAAGAAATTATGTAGATTGAGAAGAATCAAACTTGGGAATTGGTCCCTAGACAGACATAGAAAAACTTAATTGGATCAAAATACGTATTGAAAAACAAGTTGAATGAGAATGGAGAAGTGGTTAGAAATAAAACAAGGCTTGTGTGTAAGGGCTACTCACAAGTAGAAGGTATAGATTTTCAGGAGAATTTTGAACTCCAGTGGCTAGGATGGAAGTTATAAAAATGTTTTTGGAATTTTCTACACATAAAGATTTCGAGGTTTATCAAATGGATGTAAAGAATTTTTGAATGGTGATTTGGAATAAGTGTACATGGAACAACCAAAAGGATTTACATTGTCAAATCAATCGGATATGGTCTGTAGATTGAAGAAGGTTTTATATGGATTAAATCAAGCTCCTAGAGCTTGGTATGCAAGGTTGGACGAATATTTGATTCAACAAGGTTTCAATAAAGGTAAGACATATAGTAATTTATATTTCAAAATTGAAAATGACAAAATCTTGATAGTAGTTGTATATGTTGATGATATTATCTTTGGAGGAAATGAAAAATTTGCAAAATGTTTGCTCAAGAAATGCAAAAGGAGTTTGATATGTTTATGTTTGGTGAGATGAATTTCTTTCTTGGGCTGCAAATCAATCAAACAAAAAAAGGGGATTTTATTTCACAATCAAAATATTAAAAAGAGATGTTGAAGAATTTTGGAATGGATGGTTCCAAACCGGTATGCACTCCTATGGTGAGTAGCTACAAATTGAGCAAAGATGATGATTCACCTAAGGTTGATCAGAGCAAGTATAGATTTATGATTGGAGAACTATTGTATTTAACTACTACTAGACCAAATATCATCCATGCGGTTTGTCTTGTAGCTAGATTTCAAGAAGACCCTAAAGAAACACATGTTGCTTCTATTAAGAGAATATTCAGATACTTGAATGTCACTCTGAATTATAGCTTATCGTATCCTAGGGATATTGATTTTATACTAAGTGCTTACACAAATGTAGATTGGGTAGGTTGTGTTGATGACAAAAAAGTACAAGTGGTGGTGCATTCTTTCTTGGCTCTAGATTGGTGTCATGGTTAAGTAAAAAGCAAGATTCAATTTCCTTATCCACTACAGAAGCTGAGTATATTGTTGCAACATCTTGTTGTACACAAGTTTTGTGGAATATGTCAAGGATATTGATAAAATTTTAGTAAAGAAAGGTTGGAGGTATTTAGTGTTTGCTCCAGGTTTTGCTTCAGAATATGTTGCTATGCTAGTAAAGATATGTGGTATTGTTCATGATTGTTGGAAGCTACTATATCTAGATTTTAGGTTTCTAGACTGTTTTACAGTGTGAGTTATGTTTACCAGTTGTGAATTGTGATTTTTTGTGTATTTGGCTAAGTTCCGGGAGAAATCTAATTGCTCTAGATTTCTTCTTGTTTGATTTTTACGACTTGCAGTTATCAAGATAAGTTGCTGAGGTCATGTTTAAGAAAAAATTGTTAACTAGAAATATTCGATCATGTTAAGGTTGAGTGTGCTTAATTGATTTATGTGTTTTACACTGTATTGGCTGACCTTGTGTGAAACACTACTTGCAAAGATCATGGAAGTGTGTTAAGGCATGTTGGGACTTATTTAGTTCCTCATTAGGTATGTGTTTGGGTCACCCTCATTCTAATTCCACTATAGAATGTTTTGGAACCAACCTAATTTTAATTTGTAAATACAAATGGTGTATGGATGAATTTGGATGAGTTTCAAGGTTGAAGATGGTATACATATAATTGAAATTTTTGTGAAAAGTTAATGAATGCAAGAGCAAGATAGATGTGAGATAGATATGAAATAGTGTGTGTATGTGTGATGCGAGTTTGAACAAATCGGTGTGAAATTCAAGTGGCAAGTTTTTGGAGGTAGTGAGCTAAAGGTGTACTCTATCATTCAAGCATGTCTGCAAGTGTGTGAGAGAATTGTGGTGGAAATATTTGTTGAATTGAGATTTTTTTATCACTATAACGTATATCTTCTTTCTTCTTTTGTAATTCTGAGGTAGTGAGCCTTTTGAGTGGTTAACCCTTACTAGAAAGTGAGCCCTATTCTAAATAGTGAGTCCTGTTTTGGCAATGAGCTTCTTTGGTAGTGAGCCTGTAACGCCCCGTCTTAGTTACAATATATACAAGAGCTAGTACAAAGTTAACATAATTTTTTTTTTTTTGGTTACCTCCCGACCACGTGGAACCCAAAGGCCCACTCCCTCCGTGCTAGGAGATACTGACAGGTCCACAAACATAGCAAACAGAACATCACGTTTACTGGGTTTACAATTCACATTACGACATAACGTTTACAAATCAGAATGCATGAAATCACAGTATCAAGTCACTTTAAATCAAAATCCCAACAAAAGAAACACCATCATGATATAGACTAAGAGAGTGTCATCGCATTGTCAGGATAGGTTACCCTGGCGAATCTTCCTAGACTACCGGCCCTCACCAAGAGTTACCCTGGCAGTCTCTACCGATTCCCGGCCCCTATGCAGACAAATGCGGCGTCGTTACATCTTTCAAGAGGACAAGATGGCGACTTGCCATTCCAGGCCTTCTCAGCCTTTTCTCAACCTAAACGAGCGTTAAGAAGTAGGCGAGGCATATCATTATCTGATTTAATGTTTAGAACTACCCAACCCCTAAAATATTAGTTAGGTTATTACTTAATTAACATACCTACGTTAGGTTACCCAGACAATCACTTCCGGATTTCGGCCCCTAACGCAAGCCACTCTCACTATAGCATGACTCAACATAAAATCAATCTAGGGGATGCTATCAGGCATAAAATTTACAACCTCAAAGGTTTACATCTTCCAGTACGAACAGTCCATAGTCTCAAAGAAGTCTTTTAGGTCAACATAAAAATACAAAAGCTATACCCCCAAGAAAGCAAACACGATAACAAAACATCAAGATAAAAGTGTAATAAACTTGTCGATTTGACATTCACTTTTCTAGTCTCGGTGTAGAGAAATAAAACACACCATTAAATCACCATGTAAGTACACTCATTTATTGCTAGAACACAACTCCACAATTCTTTTGATGTAGTGTTCCTCCAGTTCAGACATATTGTTAGATTTGATTCTGTTTGTTAGATTACTTTCATACTATGTTGTTTCTATTCAGAGGAGATTCTAGATACTATGTTGTTTGAATTTTGCGGATGATACATTGACATCCTGGTTATTTGATTATGTTGGTTCGATGATACTGTGATAGTTATATTCATGTTATAGCTTATTGGTTATGATTATTGCTTATGTTATCATGTCGATATGATTGATTTTGCTTGTTTCTGTCGGTGGATAAGACAGTGTAGCATTACTCATTCGTGAGTACCCTGCTATGCTGCAATTCTTATTCACGGCGTGTTTTCTAACATGTGATTATATATATATATATACATGTGTTAACTTTGATTTTTTTCCTGCAGACACAGGTACCGGGTAACAGCTCCACCTGCTTGTCAGGTCTGAGTGTACCCTAATCCATTATTAAAATGTTGTCGGAGGTATTGACAGGTCCGTTTTAACCATCGTTCGTTTTCGAACGAGTATCTCTGTGTTTCCCTGTGTAGCCCAATTTGTCTTGTCATGTTTAAATGTATATTGTATTGTGTTTGCGTATTTAATATCGATTTTATTAAATGTTTATTTGTGTTTATGCAACGTTTGTGATTTAATTTATTAAGTTAAATTAAATATGTTGTTGAAATTATTAGTGAAAGTTAATTCTTCGAAATGTTTTAATTAAAATAATATTATTGTTGATTTAATTGTGCAAATTGAATTGTGTGAAAAAGATATTTTTAAAACAAGATATTTTTGATGAGATAAGAATTTCTGATTATAGTTAACAGAATGTTATGATATTTTAGAAGAATTAGTTGAACTGAATGAGTTATTTTAGAATGCAAATTGATTTGCCAGTTAAGTTTGGTGATTGAAAGTGGAATTGCATGAATTTATATTTTTTGGAGATTTTGGAGATTGTGTACACATTCACGGGAAGAATTTTATGGCAGCAATTTTTAAGCAAATTTTAGCATAGAAGTGTTTCAGAAGAGTTTTCTTTAGGATTTTATTTTGAAGCGTAATTCGGAAGCTGAGATCATTGCATATTCATCATTGAAATCGGGTGTTTTGACGTGGGGTTTTGACAAAAGTCTTCAAAGGATTGAGATTCAGCCAATTTTCGAGTTTTAACAGGTTCTTTTCTGATTTCAAGTTCTCGTATTCAATTTCTGGAAAATTTAATTGTAGAAATTCATTTTACTGAACCTGCAAAATAAAACAGAAAAAAAATTATCAGATTAAGCAAACAAATTTCAGTGAAATTACAAACAAATTATTCTGCCAAGAAATCATAAAATCTGTACTAGTATATGCTCTTTGAACTGCAATGGTAGATGATCTTTCTTGTGAATCCGAGGATTTAGTGGAATATCTAGTTGTGATATTGAACGGAATCTGGGGTTGTATTCTACAGTAAATTTGGGTATGGTACTGGACCCTCCTCAGATCTGCGCTAATGTTTATATCAAACATACCTTTCTACGCAAACTTTCCTCCTTATAGACAGATTATTCTGGCTTAAATGATTGATTTTCCTGTTAAGGAGTGAGGATTAGTTTATTTCTTCCTTCTCTACCAGTTAAAAGCCTTGCCTGAAATTGCGCATGGTTATATCAAATCTATTTCTCCATCAAATCTGTTTTTTTCCATCAAGTCTGTATTATATATACCAATTCATCTCTTTGATCAGACATTGAATGCAATGTTTCTTTTTCAGTTATGGATATTATCAATTTACCTTGTGTTTTGGCGCG
Organism: Sequoia sempervirens; assembly: GCA_007258455.2. NCBI lineage: Eukaryota > Viridiplantae > Streptophyta > Pinopsida > Cupressales > Cupressaceae > Sequoia > Sequoia sempervirens. The sequence goes on from VDFB02072659.1 coordinate 9,383, forward strand.
TGTATCCGTTGTTAGGTTGTGGGTTTCTGTTTAATCTTGAAATTTAGTTTAAGGCGTTACCAGAGTTCTAAGAATAATGTATGTTCCCTATTCTTGATTGAACCACTCAATGAGTCAATCATATCTTTACCTGTAGTTGTCAGATTTTTGTTATTGTCATAGAAATTACTAATCAGTGGAGTTTTATTTAATTAAGAGGCGTGCATGTTTCCGAAGTAGAACCCTCTATTGCAATTCGTGCTTATACGCAAAAACTGGTAACTCTGTGTCTATTTTCTTTCTACGCTGAGCAAAGCATTTTAGACTTAGACTATAACGATATTTCCTGATCCCACGTTGATCTAACCAACGTTTCAATGTGATATTTTCTGATACCAATCTGTAACGCCCCGTCTTAGTTACAATATATACAAGAGCTAGTACAAAGTTAACAGAATTTTTTTTTTTTTGGTTACCTCCCGACCACGTGGAACCCAAAGGCCCACTCCCTCCGTGCTAGGAGATACTGACAGGTCCACAAACATAGCAAACAGAACATCACGTTTACTGGGTTTACAATTCACATTACGACATAACGTTTACAAATCAGAATGCATGAAATCACAGTATCAAGTCACTTTAAATCAAAATCCCAACAAAAGAAACACCATCATGATATAGACTAAGAGAGTGTCATCGCATTGTCAGGATAGGTTACCCTGGCGAATCTTCCTAGACTACCGGCCCTCACCAAGAGTTACCTTGGCAGTCTCTACCGATTCCCGGCCCCTATGCAGACAAATGCGGCGTCGTTACATCTTTCAAGAGGACAAGATGGCGACTTGCCATTCCAGGCCTTCTCAGCCTTTTCTCAACCTAAACGAGCGTTAAGAAGTAGGCGAGGCATATCATTATCTGATTTAATGTTTAGAACTACCCAACCCCTAAAATATTAGTTAGGTTATTACTTAATTAACATACCTACGTTAGGTTACCCAGACAATCACTTCCGGATTTCGGCCCCTAACGCAAGCCACTCTCACTATAGCATGACTCAACATAAAATCAATCTAGGGGATGCTATCAGGCATAAAATTTACAACCTCAAAGGTTTACATCTTCCAGTACGAACAGTCCATAGTCTCAAAGAAGTCTTTTAGGTCAACATAAAAATACAAAAGCTATACCCCCAAGAAAGCAAACACGATAACAAAACATCAAGATAAAAGTGTAATAAACTTGTCGATTTGACATTCACTTTTCTAGTCTCGGTGTAGAGAAATAAAACACACCATTAAATCACCATGTAAGTACACTCATTTATTGCTAGAACACAACTCCACAATTCTTTTTCTTTCAATCTTGATAAATTGGAAAATTTAACATCTTATCAACACCAATTCACTTCCTAAGTTTTTAATAAAATGAAGATATCAATTATTCACATTATAATATATATACATCTTAATAATTTTTAATTAACTCAAGGAATTGGAAATTCTTAATAAACAAACTAAGAATTTTAAAATATATATATATACTTCATACAATATAAAAAATCAAGTATTTAATTACATTTTTCTAATAAAGGTAAGATATAATCTTATCCATACAAACTCCATTTTTCATACTTTTGATAAAAACAACATCATCAATATTACTCTTTATTATCACACCAAAAAAAATACAATTTACCAATTTACTAAACTCCTTAGGTGAAATATTCCCAATATCAAATTATAGATTTTATTATATTTCAAGAAAATTCCTTTACTAACATTATAATATAAAGATAACATAAACTTAAAGGTATTATCTACTTCACTTATTCTTGTTCAAGACTCACATTTTATTAAAATTTGCGTTTTATAAAAAAAAAACTTATCAACTGTCTGTTATCTTAATAATTTTCTAATAAAGGATCTGCTACTGTTAACACATGCAAAGGAATCGCCTTATAGACAGTTGTTTCAGTTACTCTTAACTAAAGTTAGGCGTAACTGA
>VDFB02072660.1:0-21925 GCA_007258455.2 Sequoia sempervirens
GAAGAACAATCTGGTTGTTGATGCTCTATCTCAGAGGCCTTCCCTTTGTTCTTTTTCAAAGATTTCAGCAAATTGGAAGGCTCACCTTTTGGTTGAGTATTCCAAGAATGCTTTTGTTTTTAGGATCATGGATGGAAGGGTTCAAGATGACAGGTACAAGGTGATAGATGATGTAATATATTATAAGGATAGGATTTATTTGGTACCTGAATCTATGTTGAAGGAGAACATTTAGAGGGTTGTTCATGATAATCCTCTAGCAAGGCATCCAAGTTTCTTCAAAACCTAAAGGTAGGTGAGAGAGATTCCCATGGAAAGGCCTCAAAGATGATGTCTTGCAGCATGTTAGCGAGTTGTCTGTAGAACAAGTCAGAGCATACTTTCCTAGTAGGTTTGCTTCAACCATTGCTTATTCCAAAGCAAAGGTGGAAGAGTATTTCAATGGATTTCATCACTAGTCTGCTAAGAGTCCAAGGCAGGGATTGTATATTTGTGGTGGTCGACAAGTTGACCAAGTATGCACACTTCTTTGTGATTCCATCAAATTATTCAGTACTACAGATTGCAAAGTTATTCTTCAAAGAGGTGTTTAGGTTGCATGGACTCCCTAGGACCATTGTCAGTGATCAGGACAGCAAATTTCTCAATGTGTTTTCGTAGGAGCTATTATGATTAGCTGGTACTGAGTTGACTCCGAGCACTAGCTATCACCCACAGATAGATGGGCAAACAAAGGTTGTTAATAAGAGGATTGAGGGATATCTTCGCAATTATGTTGCAGGGCAGCATGCTTTGATTAGGTGGTTACATTTGGGCAAGTATTGTTATAATACCACCTATCACATGTCGATTGGCATGTCACCATTTATGGCCTTCTAAGGGTATGATGCTTCATTTTTCTTGGACTTGGATTTTGATGATAGCAGAGCTCCCAGAGCTAAGGAGTTGATGTAGGATAGTCAAGATATCCTTAAGGCACTTAAGGATAATATTTAGCGAGCTCAGAATTGGCAAAAGATGTATGCTAATAGACACAGGGTAGAGAGTACTTTTGAGGTTGGTGATTTGGTATTTTTGCACCTTCAACCATATAGACAGTCTACATTAAAGATGAGTGGTGCAGAAAAATTGAAGTCCAGATTCTATGGTCCCTACAAGATTGTGAGAAGAATTGGAGAGGTAGTATATGAGCTTGAGTTGCTGGAAAATAGGATTTATAATGTTTTTCATGTGTTTTGCCTCAAGAAGGCACTTGGACAACATGTTGTGTCTTCTCCAGATCTTCCACCTCTTGATGAAGAGGTTACTTTGGTTTTGATTCCTAATAGTATCTTCAAGATGAGGGAGCGGTGATTGAGAAACAGGATGATCAAGCAATATTTGATTAAATAGAAGGACTTGCCTATTGAAGATGCTATGCAGGAAGGTGAAGAGATTCTGCAACATCCAAATTTGCAATTTCTTGAGGCTAAGAAATTCCGGGAAGGGAGGATTGCAATCTCCCCTTTTTCCAAGTGATTATCCAACAGGGCCATCTAGCCTATTTTATTCCCATAGGCTATGATCAAGCATTTTACAAGAATTAAATTAAATTAATTATTTATAAATTTGTCTAAATAAATTAAATCCTAAGGATAACTTTATTTTAATTAATTTAATTTAGAGTCACTTTATTAAATATTATAAAGTCACTTTATTAAATAAAGTGTCCTTCTAGAAGCTTGTAATGTCCCTGTCTCAAGCCTGACCTTTTCAGTGTCCGTTGGCCTATTCCGGAGACCCGTAGGCTAGTCGGAAGGTAAAATTAGGGTTTCCTATTTTGAAGGATGTTCTGGCTCGAAGTGGATTGTTTCAATTGCCGATTCTTTATGTGTTTTCAGAGAGCTTCGTAGTGGTATGTTCGTCTTGGCATTCTGAGCATCTTCAGGAATTTACTATTTTTAGTAAATTCTATTTTTGGCAGTTTTCCTGTTGAGTTCGGCTTGGTTGACTCTCTGATTCAGTTTGATCAGTTGACTTGCTCATTTATGGCTTCGGGGCACAATTGGAGAGATAAGTTGAGCTATTTAATTAAAAAGTCACGTTTTAATATTATATTTTAACGTTGACCCCCTTGGCCTAGTCTATTCACTTCATGTTGTTTTGAAAAGTGGTCTTTTTGAGGGTGGCGCCTTCATTAACGATTATTTTATAATTTGCCAAAATCAAATCAAGCTTTGAAGTGGACGCATTTATTAAAGTATTGAATTTAATTAAAAAGGTCAATATTGAGCATTGAAGGAAAAGGACGCCATCTTTGAAAGGGATTAGGGTTTGACCTTGAAGAGGAATTTAGGGTTTCGAGAAGTCAACAGAAAATTATAAAAGGAAGGCTTTGAACCTCAATTCATTATCTTTTGTCTACAGTACTGTTATGCTGCCGGTTTGGCTCTGGAACTGCTTCGAGGAATGAAGGCCTCCTAGCTCGGGCATTGCTTCTTGCTTGCAATACAACAACTAGTGATGAGATAGCGTAAATTGTGAGTTTTGCATTGGGTTTGAGCATTGTATTCAGTCTTTGCGTTGTTAGATCAGTTTTGCATGTTAGTAGTTTTCCAGAATTCGCATTTTTAGCTACAGCAGATTGAGTTTTTGTTCGTAATTCAATAAATACAAAAATATTGTTTGTGGGTATTGTCTTATCCTATCTGTTTGTAAAGGGCGAACATATTTCCCAAGTTATAGAATTTATTGTGAAGTCTGTGAATTTTAAAAGAAAATCGCCCCTCTTGCTGGGCCGTACAATTCTGTATTACCTTAGAATCCGTGCATAAATAAATAAAGGCATTTTAAGTTAGTTTCTTGTATTCATCCTAGGCGCCATCATACTAGTTGTGTTTTGCATTTGAGTTGGGGTCATTTGGGTAAGAGAGGAGTGAGTTATGAGTTATTCAGTGAATTTCATATTTGGCGTTGGAAAAATGTTGAGGTTTTGGAATCTGTCCATTGCGAAGATTCATCCGCACATCTTCGATTGAGTTTTCCACCGGCTTGCTGAAGAGACCGGTGACCATTTTGGAAGGGGCATGCAACCATCGCGATAATGCGGGTAAATAAATCGCCAGGCGGGAAGTGCCCGCAGGTCGTTCACTGCGATTTGTAATATAAATTTCTGCTCCCGTCGACGGGCGCAACGCCAGTTACTTTCTCCAGCCTGGCCTTCCATCTGGGGCGACGCGGGGCATTATTTGGTACGGGTTTGGTGGCACCGAAACGCCAGAGGTGGCTGCGCCATGGCAAACCTCCGCCTCCTGGATGGATGGCACCGTCGCTTCCTGGAGTTTATTGGGATTCCAGCTCGTGCTCGTCATCGGCGTCAGTCAATATCAATGGTCAGGTTTCGCTGTTGAACGCCGGATCCTCTGGCAATGCTCCGCCATTGCGGATCGCGGTTCCCCAGCATGCTGGTTTTGCTGGTTGTCTTAGGCGGATTTGGTTGTGCAATTGGAAATGAAAAGCGAAAAAATTGAACAATATTTCAAAGCTTGAGGAGGTTACATTGGATTCTTCTAGAAGACTTAGCCGAACCTTTAAAAGATTTGAGAAGTAATTTGGATATCTTGGTTTTGACATCTTTTATCAGATTTTCTAAGAGAACTTGTGTTTGTAGGTTCAGCATGCCCTAAGACAAAAGTTTTTTACTCACTATGATGAATTCCAAAGTACTATGAGAGTAAATGGAAATAACTTAAAAACATACGTATGTAATGCACAGAATAATCATACTTGTCTTTATTGATAGAACGTATGCTAGTACAATCATAACATTCATAATCATGGCAACAGTTTCAGTGTTTCCTGACTACGAGACTCAAGTACATATAGTACACAGGTGGTGGTTGAGAGATTGACCGTCGCATCCCTTCATTACAACTAATTACTTCGTCAAGAACTTAATTCCCGAGACAACTAACTAACATGACAAGTACATAGAAAATACTAATATTAACTAAAGTCTTATTTATTTATGACTCTTGTCCAACCAAGTACACTCTCAACCGACTACAATAACCTTTGGGTAGAATGGTTGTGTGGACGAAAACCCATTCATCCTTTTTGGGTGGATTCATCCCAAGATTCACAATTGAGCTTTATTGATCAATTTGGACTTTGCAGATTTTGAGCTTCATGGAATAAGTTGTTGCAGAATTTAGAGGCACAGATTTCTATATCAGATATTCAAATCAGATTTGAAGGATTTGTTGGCGAGTTTTGGGGCCATATTGACTAGGGTTTGGTCCTAGGATTTCAACACCACCTTGTAAGAGTGGAGCAACCTTATCCTTGAGGCAATTTGTGGAGATTTTTTACTACTAGGGTTTGGAAAATATACTCAGTTTGGTTCCATACGTCACTCCTCTTCCAACATTGTTGAAGATTGTAAATTGGTGCTTGTGGCTAGGGTTTCATCCTTTCTTTTGAAGGCCTGTCTTTAGAGGAGATTCTGATCCTTTTGTTGCATCCATTTGGCATCATTGACATCATTCTTGGAGCAGTGAATATAGCATGCCTATGTGCCCACTTGGATTAGCCTTTTGGTGTTGTGGAGATTCATTGACTTAGGGTTTCAAACCCTAAGTTTGAGTGCTACAACTTGGAGGTCCATGTTGATGTGTTTTTCGTGACCGCACCAATGCAGAATAAAGTCGCCAACGGCTACCCTATTCTCTCTTGATCAAAGTATTCAGCACGCTAAGATTGCGAGAGAGTTCGTGCGTTCAACTCCAAAGTTCCTTCAATGCGAATAGTCTCAATTGGCTCGATGTGATTTGTTGGTATTTCAAGGGGACTTACGGAATTGTTCAACGGCAGAGGAAGGGGTTTTCAAAATTCGACAGATTTATCAATGAAGCACGGGTTTCCTATTCTAACTAGAAAGTATTGAATTTAAAGTGGTTGCAGGGTTTAGAGAGTCTAAATCTATTCTAAGTGCGCGATATGGAGCTCGACTTCAGCAAACTTCAACCAAACTTCGCTTTGCTTCGCCTCGGACAGCTTCCACAGAGTCAGTGCAATCTTCACGGGAGATGACTAAAGATGTTCAAACCACCAGTTGACATGAAGATACCATCACAACGACGCATACCATCATTCAAACTGTGATTGAAGTTAGGTTCACAACGTTTCCAGTTGACCAAACAAGGCGAACACACCATCAGTGAGCCCGCTAGTGGTATGGATGAGCAAAGCTTGCTTAGATCAAACACCACATTCCATTATTACTATCTACTTGCATGAAATGAAAGTTACTCTACTTCGAACTACCATTTGAATCGGAAGGACGAAGAAACCTTGCTAGCTACTCACAACAAAGACAAAATTCACCATCAATGAAAAACCCTTTTATTGAGAGAGTGTTCACAACAATTTCTTACAAAGTTTTCAAAGGGAAAACTTTCCCTCTTCTTCAAACTATACTATCAATCTATGCTATGCTACTTCTAATTTGTCCCTCTATTCTATGTCTATTGTCTAACTCTAAGCTAATGAGATACAAATGAGGGGGGATGCCCCTTTATATAGCTGGCCAAGTCCAATGGACGGCTCAAATTACAATCAGCTGGATGGCCCAGATTGTGCCACCTTAGCCCTAAACAAGATTCACCCTAAAAACCACCACCAAGAGGAGTGGGGTAATAAATGAGCCATTAATGGCCACCATCTTCTAGAAGATTCCTGTTCAAAGACGCGTTCACACTGTTCTTCTTTCTAGACTAGTATGGCAGGCAAGTACTCAATCTTGAAACTTCAAGGCTGTAACTTTTAAACTTGTTTGCATTGTACAAAGTACACTGGAGAACATCATTTGGGTCATCGAAGGACCTCACACTTGAGAGTAATGTTGGAAATGTTGTCATTGATGTCAAAGTAAAAAATGGAGATGGTTTGTTACCGGGTTTGCTGAAGATCAAATATAATATAAGTATGTTGCATATACAAAGCTGTCCGAGCAAATCCTTGTCATCCCTAAGAAGATCAAGCATTTATAGTTATAAATAGATTGTCGGATTATTTGAAGAGATTCGAATCTGAAAAGAAGAATAAAGGGAAATTCAAAATAAACTATGAAGAGACAAAACAAACAAATTATATTAAATGGCGGAAGAGACAAAAAGTCTCGATAATGCTTAGCATGATTGTTTCAAGATCTCCACAATCAAGGATACAAGGAATCGTAAGTATCATCAATATAATACGTCGCCATCTTGTGAAGAGAACGTAGACATTGTTGGGTAAAAGAAGTTTGCCACTGCTTGAGTTTATTAAAACTCGGATTATTAGAAGAGCATGATTTAGTCAAAACTGAAGAAGCATGAATCAAAGAAGATTTGTTAAGAGAAAAAGTCGATACCAAAAAGGCTCATTCCAGATTGATATGAAGGGACACGTATGAGTGGATGCTTTCTATTCTAAAGGGATGCGTACATCATCCATAACGTCTCTTGCTTAAGGACGTATTCCCTCAAAAAGACGTGTTCATGCAAAGGAACGCATTTCTTAAAATCTAAGTTTTGCATACGTCTTTTTCAAAAAGAAGGCACAAATGATAGTGTTTAGAAAAGGTGTGATTTACTTATGGAGAGGCATGATTTCAGTATATGGTGCGATTACTTGTTAAGGTAAAAACAAAAAAAACAGATTTCAAATAATGCGATCTATGAAGGGAAGCGATTTCACTTTACTAATAAATGATTAGTAAATCATTAATAAAGGCAGAGATTTATTTTGAAGAAGATATGTTTCAGATTAATAAAACAGTAATCTCTATACAATGAGACAAGAGTCTTATTTATTGTATAAATGAGATGGTACATCAAGAAAAGAAGTTAAGAATGTGGTTGTGTAATTTTGAAGACTTGCAGATCAGTCAGATTCCTACCTCCTTGTGTTGGCTGAAGGTGATATCTTGGATCACATAGAGCAGATTGGAGAGTTGGGCTTGTGCAGATCAAATTGAAGGCAGTCTCACTTCCATCAAGTCAAGGTTTGGTGCCTTGCATTAGGGGTTGGTGCTCCTTGTAGGCAGGTGTCTACTAAATTTTGGAGAGGTCTAGGTGTTCCTTGTGGAATTCATTCTACTAAATCATCTTATTGTAAATTTGTAGGTTGGTGCCTACTTGAAAAAGAAAATTACTTCAATAAAGTTGTGTCAACTTGTGGAAATTGGTTCATATCAAAAAGTTGATTGTAATAAAGTTTGAAAAGATTAAGAAATAAAAGTTTGTGATTGATTTACTGATTCACCCCCCCCTCTCAGTAAATCTTTTGTGCTCTTCAAGTAATTCCTCTATTCTGTTCTTCAATCCGTCATGTTATTGGTCTTCAACTCCTAGGCCTTCATCTTTTCCTCTATCCTGGACTTGAAAGATTTTCTTGTCTTGAACTTTAACATTTCTTCTTTGCCACTTGAGTAGGGCACATCCTCAACACTTAGCCATTTCTTGCAACTTTCTTCTTTCATGTTTTGGGTGCAACTGAGATTTCGTGGAGGAGCCCGAAACACATAACTTCATCCCTTCCAAGGTTGCAACGTTGTTTTGGGTTGTTTGCTCCATCACCTCAAGTCATCGTGCTTTGACCTCGACGTTCATCCTGCAAAACAAGCAAGGAGAAGAGCATCAGAACACTTCGTAATATAAATTTACCTTACTCATTTGGTTTTCATGCTCTGATCTTTGAGGTGTGAGTGATCTCTGGAACATTTCTCTTTTAGCAAACCCTGCTTTCTTCATAGCTTTTCAACATCTACATGCCATCTTGACACCTTCATCCTGATATTTGAGTTTCACTTTAGCTTCACATTCTTCATGCCTTAGACAAATTTCATCTTCCTCAAGGGTGCATAAAAAAAAAAAAATCATCTTTTAAAAGTGTTAGCTTCAACTGCATCTTCCTCACTTTTCCAATTGAGGCGTTCACTCTGAAATTCCATTCAACTCTGGCTCGAGAAAATTGTTTTCATCAGGAACCTGATCAAAAATTATCTAGTCATTCAATTTCAAATTCATCCGCCCAGGCATTTTATCCTCAAAAACACCATTTTATTCATTTCACCGTAGAAAAGTTTAAATTTTCCTTAGGAAAATCCATTATTTCAAGTGCTGATCAAATTCATCTTAAAAGCCCCGGCGAAGTACATAAGACTCTAAAATTCGTTCCTCGTCGAAAATCTTCAATACCCAGAAGAGAATTTCTTTCAGAATGTGTCGAACTCATGGGTCTACAACGAAGGGGTTCATTTAATTTTTAAATTTTGAACCTTAGAAAAATAATTTTCATCAATTTACTCCAGTTCTTCATTTCTGTGAGTATCTTTCCTTGGCTTGAAATTCTTTATCAACCTCGCGGCGTTGGCATCCTCTGACTTTTTCTCTAGCAATTTTACTCATGTCTCTGAAAAATTTCACACCTCCACTAGACTTGGGCGTATTTCCCCTAGAGATGAAATTTTGTGCCTTAGAAAATTTTAAAATCACTAGCATAGGCACATTTTGAACTTTTCCGTAGAAATTTTTCATTCAACTTCAATCATTTTGCCTATGGTGAGGAAATATTTTTCTCAACTCACTTAGCACAATTTTTCCTTAGATGCCTATTTTTAATTTCAACGCCTAGCATATTTATCTCCCCTTATCTTCATCTTGCGTGGCGCGCTTCACACTTGAAGAGAATATTAGCCACACCTTAGCCAATTTCACCTTTCATTCACCTAACCTTGAGCGCATTTTATATGTTGAGGTGGACAAACACCAATGCCTTGAAAATATTCACCATTTCATCTCTAACATGGGCGCATTCAAGGTAGGGAGAAGAAAGTCAACACTAAAATATTCCCATTTTGTATAACGCCTTAGCAAATTTTATTTGTCTTCATCCTTACTTCACCCTGCATGACGTATTTAACATGAGATGAAGGATTTGACCTTCCAACACCCAGCAACTTTGACTTCCATTTCTTGTTTTGTCTTTACATGCCTTCATTTGGGCACATTTGAGGGGGTGTGAGGGATAAACATTTCAAAATTCCTTTGACTCTTTGACCTTGCTTCTTAGCTATGGGCACATTTCCTACCTTAAGGAGGATGAAACTTATGCCTTTTTTTGTCTTCTTTCTAGCTTTTATGGGTGCACGTTGAAGGTGGTGAAGAAATTAACACTTGGAATCTTTCTCTTACATGCACGACGCTTTAGATTCCTTTTTATCTTGCATGGGCGCATTCAAAGGGGTAAGGTGGAAGTCAACTGTTTGTCTTGACCCCACTTGACTTGGGCGCATTTAGCTTGTTGAGGAGGATTTAAGTTTGCCTTAGAAATTTTTATCAACCTCTTCTTAGCATGAGGGTGCATTTAGGGGTGAGAGAAGGATAACTTCATGCCTTAGATTCTTTTTTTTTTTTGTCCTTTTGACCTTGCTTGCACATGGGCGCATTTAGCCTAGGGAGCAGGATGAAACTCAGGTCTTAGCAACTTGTGCATGCTATTACCTTGAGGGCGCATATGAGGGGTGGTGAGGGATATTTGTCCAAACTTAACAAAAATTTCATCCCATGTCTGTGAACAAGGTGCATTAGATATGTGGAGCAAGATGAAAATTTTACTTAGAATATTTTTCAATCATCCTGTGAGGAGGGCGCATTTGGAGGTAGCTGCAGGATATTTTAAACACTTGGAAATTTTTTTCAACATCTCCAGCTGAAATGGGTGCATTTGAGAGGGTGAGCAGGATGAAACTCCAGACTTAGAAGGATTTTGGCTTCCTGCCAGCCAGCTCAATACTTACTAAAAATTGTAAGTCCTTTGATTTTCACATCTCTGAAGCTCGGATTGATTTGAAATTTTAACCATTGGATCCTCATGACCTAGTTAGACTGTTCACACTGCCATCCTAAGTTGACCTGCTATTTTTAGACAGTTTCTGAAGGTGGTTTACTATTTATAGCAACTGCCTATTTCTGAGACTTCCCCAACTCCATTTGACTTGAAATTCGAATGAAGTGCTCCTCATCGGGTGACCTACCTGTTGATACTGGCGCCTAATGTTAGTTTACTATTTATAGCCTGTTTTCGGAATGCCTTACTATAAATAGTAAGTGCTCTGATTGCCTACAAAATTTTACCGGTGTGTTGGTGTACGTTTTATCATCCACCGAACACACAGAATAAAATGTCCAAAGACACTCTATCCTCTCTTGAGAACAGGACGAGAACTGAGCTCTGTTCCGGACTTTGCTGGCGGGACAAGACTAAACGTTGTGATATACTTCAATGAAAATAAACAAAGGGGACTACGTGAAAAAATCTTCACAAGTTTAGGACTTAGGGAATTTATCATTGAGCTCTCAGTGGGACTTTCAGTAGGGTCTCAAAAATAGCAAGAGACAGGGTTTAGAGAATCTAGTCTATGCCTAAGAACTCAAGAGAGCGATGAGGAGCTTCATTGGGGGATAAATACACAGTTTGTTTTACCTCTGCTTATGCTGCTCATAAAATGGGTGCGATGTGGGGTTGTGATAATAATTTCCAAGCCTCGAATGAGGCTGAAGTTAAGTTTCCACAATTAAGAGCTTCGAGGCTAACATGCATCAGTCTGGAAATCATCCATTAGAAAGTATAAACTACACTTTATTAGATATCGATCAATCTCTCATTCAATTAACCAGCAAATTCTACTTAATCAACAGCTTTAATCTCGCGGAAGAAGATATGCGTACAAGCACTATTTGACAATAAAAGTTATTCAAAGCAAATCATGCATAAGAGCTTTTATTATTCGAAATAGTCTCAATGCAACAATCTCATATACTGTCTCCACACAAATGAAAGTGAGAGATCATCAGTTTATATAGAGCTTCAAAAATGAAATGAAGGGCCGAGATTAAAACAATATCAACGGCCAAGATTATTACAACCAAACCCTAATTAGGGTTTCCCAAAATAACAAGAGTCATCAACTAGTAAACTATCAGTAGAGAGGTAGTTAAAGCTATATTCTAGGAGAGGCGTCCTTATCCTTCTGAGCAGCATTGCGTTTGATGAATCTGGACACTACTGCAATGACCTCCTCCATTGTGACAGGTGGCAACATGCTGATCCGGAATTCAAGCTCATCCAAGTTCTCTGCACATTTGGCAAAGGTATTCGCCCATTCTGCTTCCTGCTTCCTAAAGTCATTCTGGATGGCCGAAAGACTTGTCACTCTCGCAAAATCTTTTCTTAGAAGTGGTCCAGTATTCGAGAAGAAAACTTCTTGAACCCTTCGTTTTAGCTCCTCCAGCTGCATATCCTTTTTCTTGGACAATCTCTTGATCAAACATTTCTGCAACTGTCATGTGAATTTTCTCTCGGATATCCTTTACCTACTCCTTGATTCTAAGTCCATCCACTTTTGCCTTCTCCAAAACTTCCCTACGTATAGTTACTGCCCAAAACCAGTGATTGAAATCATATGCTGCTCCTGCAACAACCACCTTTCTGTCGACCAACTCCTCTCTTGGAGTGCTCTTCAATAGCCTGAGGCATGGAATAAGCCTCTCCTGCATATCCGGAATACCTTCCCATGTTTCCGCCATATCCATAAGTCTGGAAAGGAAGCATGAGGTTTGCCCATAAGCAAGTGCCAGTTTCTCCATGAACAATGCCGCTTTTGTGCCTTCGCTCGCCATCCAATCCTGAGCTTCCTTGGCCGTCACCATTCCGTACTCGACATCCTTGGTCACCTCCTGTGATGAATTGAGGAGAGGAGGAACAATCGCATTACCCTGATCAAGTGGCTGGGTCAAATGCTGTATATATTCCTTAAGACGTTCGACCTCCTTCTTATACTCCTCCTTCTTAGCCACTTCCTTTTCCAGTCTCGCTTTGATGGTCGAGACGGAATTATCTAATTCCTCCACCTCTTGACCTTTTGAGGTCGGGCCAAGATCTACGGTGGTTATGGCATATTCCTGAGGAGTGATCTCGTCTCGTGGCTTGTCCACCGTGGGTACTGCAATATGTATGGAACGGTTGCCTGTCTCGTTCCTCTGAATGGTGGAGAATTTCTTGGCAGGCTTCTTGATTGCGACTTGCTCCAACCTTGCCAAGAAATCGGCAGTATCATCCTCCTCTTCTTGAGCTTCTGCAGGTACTTGAATTTTCATCCTTTCTATCAGCCACTCTGGAATGGTCGGTTGCTCAATTCCATCCTCTACCTGAACCTCTTCCTCATTCGGAACATCCACAACCCCTCTGAGAGCGGAAATCATTCCCTCCTCGAAGTCATTATTCCGGACTTCTATCTCATTGTCTGAACCTAAGATTTCCGTGCCCGTAGGTGACAAGGGCTCCTCGTCATCCAGCTGAATAGGTTCATCATTCTCTTCCTGAACTGCAGGAGGTTCAAGCATCTCTACCAAGGACTCGTCTATAGTAGCCACCAGCTCGTCAATGTTCCGGGATGCTGCTGAACGAGAAGGTTCGCCCTTATGTCTTTTGGGAGCAGGCTCAGCACTTGGCACTATTTCCTTCCTTTTCTCTCCGATCCCGACCAAGTCCTGATGGGATGCACCGGCATTAGAAGAATATGATTTTGACTCGCTCAGTAGATCATATGTGAGCGTGATTCCTCTCTGTCTCAATTCTTGGGCATGATAGTCAACCCACCACTGAGAGTATTTAGTCACCGGCCTCATTAAGGTTGCCAAGTCTGCGTGCTCAGGTTTTGACCATTTCACTGGAGGAAGAGGTCGGCTTTCCTCAAAGCGTGGTTGGATGTGGTTTCCATCATCTTGTAACTGATCAGGCACCCGACAAAACTCAATTGCCCTCATGAAATCTAGTGGCATCCTGGACCACATTTTCCATCTGACTTCATACTCATTGGCAGCATTTGCCCAGAAATCTTCCAGTTCCATCCTGTGCTTGTACTTTCTCCCTTCTACTGTCCGAATGTTATGATGTGGGTCAAAGTTGACCCTGGACTTGTAGGCTGTAAATGGATACCACTGGATCTCCAACCTTGCACTCTCAGCTGCCTGTGCTGATGGACAATACTCCAACATGTTCCCGATGAAAAACGGGAATGTGACAGATGCCTTCTTGGTTGGCATCTGGATATTCTGGTATTCTTCTAATTGTCTCAAGACCTCGAGCAAGATCATCAGATTTATTAGGATAGATGAACAATTTAGGGATTAATGTGCAAGGCGGACTTTGGATGTGTCTAGGATATGCTTCCTTCAAGATGGCGGACTTTGGAGGAGATTAGGATGAGTGCAAGGCGGACTTTGAAACCTTTTGGACATGCTCCTTTGATGCTAAGGCGGACTTCACAACTCTTTTGGACATCCTTCCTTTGAACATGGCGTACTTTGGAGGATCTTAGGATGAGCATGGCGGACTTTGAAAGATCTTAGCATCATCCATCTTGAACATGGCGGACTTTGCCTTAGTCTTGGACATTCCTCTTTGCTGCTGGGCGAACTTCATGAACTTCCAGACTTTCCTTCATCTTTCCTTCCCACATTTCAAGGACCTTTCTCATGGCGAATTTCAGACTTGAACAAATTTTTCACAAATTTCATCTTTTAAGAGTTGATTTTCCATGTTTTCGACCTTCAGATCTGACTAGTTTTGACTGATTTTTCCAGAATCTGGTCTGATTTTTCATGCCTTTTGACTTGTTTTTTCCAGATTTTTCAATAATTTTCAAATTTTCTATTTGATTTTCTTAGTGATTTTTCGATTTTTTTGGACTTTTGAGTGCATTTTTGGAATTCGAGACCTTCATCTCGGCTTTTCATCGCGTAAACCATCGGGAACTGTTTGGATCAAAATGCCAGCGCTCGTCGAAAAATTCCAAGTAGGAAGTCACCGGTGGCGAATTCTGGCGATCTTAGTTTCCACGGAGCCTTGAGTGCTTCCATGATAATCTACGCCGATTTAAGCATGGTCTTGCGACTTGGCTGAACTCTGTAAGCTGACTTGAAACTCTTAGCAAAGTGATCTCCGTAGCGGATTGCAAGGAGACAAGACCTAAAACAGGGCGGCGGGGGACACGTGGCGGTGGGGCGATATTGAAAAAGGTCACAACCGCGATTGGATAGCTGAAAGATCTTGTCATGATGGGATACACCGGTTTCAAAGTACGACTTTTTACCCCTCTTTTGGGTCCCGAAGTTGGAAACCCTAATTTGATCTACATGCATATCAAATGACCTTCGTTTGACCTCGTTTTTGTTGCATTGCGCCATGTTTATGGTTCTAATGCGCTAGGAGAGAGCTGTTGGAATGGAACTGCTAAAAATAGTAAGTCACTGAAAATTGATCATCTTGCTTTGCATGTTACATCATCGCGAAGCTCTAGAAAAACCCATAAAGAATCACTCGACATGCGTTGAAAATGCTAGGAGAGAGCTATTGGAATGGAACTGCTAAAAATAGTAAGTCACTGAAAACTGATCATCTTGCTTTGCATGTTACATCATCGCGAAGCTCTTGAAAAACCCATAAAGAATCACTCGACATGCGTTGAAAACGTTGACATGCAAACCCTAAAAATAGCCTATGAAGGCTAAACTCTGAAAGTCATTATCTCGCTTTGCATGTTATATCATCACGAAGCTCTCGAAAAACCCAAAAGGAATCCTCAGACATGCATTGAAAAACTTCGCATATAAACCCTGAAATATGCTCTGTAAGCCGAACTGCTAAAAATAGTAAGTTGTCTATTTTCGCTCAAATTTTGCCAGTGAGCAGCTTGATGTGTTCTGGATGCAATGTGATTGTTGAAACTCAAAAATATTCAGAGAACATTCGAATACACACTACTAAAATAGTAAGTCGTCCGGAATGCGATGAGGCTTCAGTGGAGCTTTGCTGGCACCAGCGTGTAATGTTGGTCTCTGTTCAGATTTGCCTCCATTTGACTTCCAGGTGCCGGTAATTCTCCGGGCGAATTTCTGATTGGGCATCCCAAAGGCAGAATGAGACAAGAGAGACAACAGGAAAACCAACCGAAAACAAGCCAAAAGACCCAAACGAAGCAAAAATTAGGGGCGGTCCCCATTTGCAATGGGGCGATGTGTGAAAAAGGTCACAACAGTCCCTTTTCATCATTTGGAGGTCAAATTTGCATGTAAATTGGTATGTATAAACCCTAGGATTTATAGCAGGTTATAGCTAGGCATGTTTGGCATGTTTGCCTGTGGTATTTGATGTATTTGAAAACTTCATATTTCTGATTTATGACAGCCGACTTCTGATCTGAGTTTCCTATTATTTTGGTATCATTTTGGTGTTGAATCATTGTATAATTCAACTATGATTTTGGCACATGTATTGGCATGATTGTTATGATGTTTTTAGCTTGTTAAGTGGCTGTTATAAGTGTTTGATTGGAACTGAAAGAAAAAATCAGAATTGCAGAAACTAGGGTTTTGGATTAGATTTGGAAATCAGAAAATTAGGGCACAAATCAGAACCCTAAAATCAGAAAAATAGCAAATATCCTATGTGGGATATTTTAAACAGTCCTAGGAAATATAGAGGCAAACTTTGTGAACACCATGGAAAACTCTATTCAGTTTGATTTTGTGGTATTGGTTTGCATGTTTGAGCACCAAGGAGGTGTGAAGGAATCTATATGAAGCAATTTTGGAAATGTGACCAAGTTTTGTTACTGATGGTTTTCTCTTGGAGAAAAGGTTTTGCAAGTAGTTGTCATTGTTGAGCAAGGTTTTCAGAGCTTCATTATACTTTTTAGGGTGAAAAAGCTCTTGGACATGGTTGTGGAGCTTGATTGGTTGTACTATGACCATACTATGTTGTATCTTGATTCATCAATAGTGAAGATAATGACTTTTTCCCCTCTTGCTCGATTTTTTCCTTTGTTTAGGGTTTCTCCAGGTCATATCTGTCGTTACAGTCATTGTCATGCAACTTCTTCTTGATATTTTATGTTTCTTTGCTCTTTGTGGTGATGTATGAATGCAAACACATGAATGTTTAGTGGATTACAATTGTTACACTAACAACTCAGATTAAGGATCAACAAGAGGCGAAAACCAGTAGCCACAAACATCTGCCAGTTTAAACATGATTAAATTAATATATCTGTTTATATATTGATAGGATTATGGGTCAGGCAGGAGAAACTATCACCTTTGTAAAGTTTAGAGAGTATGTGCAAGACAACAGCAGCCTCAACAATATTCCGCTTGCTCTTAGTCGATTCATCGTCCTCTTCTTTACCATCTTCTATATTAAGAAATGCATATGTTCCATACATTTTAGATTTAATATATGCAATGCCATTTGGTTCCTTTTCAACGTTGGGACCATTTATGATGCAGTTTCCATAAAACTCCATATTTGGGAATTGACATATCAATGGATGCATGCGATATTGTGTATTTAGAAGATGGATTGGATGTCCAAGATGCTGTAATCTCTCAAAGAGACTTCTACCATATCCTGCTTGCTGTGATATCTGACAAGTCAAACACAAGATGCAATTAAAAATATAAGCTAAACTTATAACAAACTGAAACAAAGAAACAACAAATTAACCTAATAAAAACAAACCTTGCTGATAACTGTTTCAGCCAACTGCTTTGGATCGCCTATAAGTATTGCATGTCTCAAACCTCTGATTTGCAATGCAATAGTTGACTCAGCCTCTGTAAGCTGGGCTGCCTCATCAATAATCAAGCAGTCAAATGATGCAGCCACATTCATGCACCTTTTTGCAGAAGATGAGACTGTTGAAAATACCAATTTTGCATGCAACATGCACATTTCCTCTATTCCCTCAGTCGAGATGAATTTTTGAGCCATACAGGCAATATCAGTTCCACTGGATAAATGCTTTCTCAGGAATTGGATACACTCACATCTCTTCAGTGAAAGAATAACCTTTAAATCTTTCTTATTATCAAGCATATTCTGATTAAATTTACTTGTTAACCCTTCTGCCTCTCCCAGGCCTTCACTGTTACTACAAAAACATTCTCTAAGGACTCTTTCTTTGACTTTATTTTCTTCAATAAGATTTACAAAAGATTGAACAATGTGCATCAAACATTTCAATTCCTGTTTTCCTGATAAGGCCCCTGGTAAATCATTTAATAATGTTCTTGCACATTCATAAAATTCTGAGGTTATTTTTTTCAGTGATTGTTTGATGTACTCTGAAAAATCAATCAAGCCTGCTTCTTGTGGTGTTTGTTGATAAACTTCATACTGGGAAACAGCTAATTCAAGAAAGTCAAGAAGAGATATCACCCTGTGCCTCCATCCCGTCATTGGCAGGAAACATTTGTACAAACGTTTAACTCGATATGCAAGGAAAATATCTCCAAAAATACCTTCAGGATCAAATCTGTCCTCATTTCCTACAAGTAAGAGATCACTCAAATTCAAAATACAAGGAAGATTATCTGTATTAGGACAACATCCAGATGGACTTTTAACAATATCGATGAATCTCATTGCAACTTCTGATACTGCTGCATTTGTAGGTGCACACACAAGTACTTTGAATGCCTTATGGACTAAGATGGAAAGAAGTGAGATCAGCGTAGAGGTCTTTCCTGTTCCTGGGGGACCCTGGATCAGCTTTATATCAGAAGAAAAATTAGATTCAATAGCATTAACTGCTTGAAATACAGCAGAAACTTGAGAGTCATTGAAGTTATGGGGCATGAAGTGCTTGCTTCTGAATTTCTCAAAACCATCTTCTTTTGCTTCTGCACATGCTTCGTAATAGTCCTAAAAATTCCATCAAAGTCAGATTAGAGCAAGTTTTCCAGCTTGTCTGCAAGCAAATGTAGTTCTAGTCTTCATAAACCATGACCAAACAAAAAAAATTAGGATAAGCATAAAACTTTAAAAAATTCAAGTACAAACCTCTGTATTCAGATATATTGCCTTACAGAGCATGGCCGTACTTTTTTCCTTAACTCCCAAATGAGTATGTAAAGCATTCCAAATTCTCGAACATGATATGATACTACTGAGATTGAAAGCAAAGTATTTAGTTTTCATATTCTCATTTGTTGATGTAAAGGGATGTCCATAGCGCACATATACCTTCACATACACTGTCACAGTCAATTTATCCAGAGTTGTATCATTACAGTCAGTGCTATGGACTAAAGCTAACAAGTAATCATCATAGAAGTAATCCAAATTCTCAGGTAATTTTTTGGATAGAATAAGAATATCCATTGCTTTCAACTTCAAATTTTCTTTCTCCTTCTCTCCTCCTGTATCATTCTCCCTGTCAATAAGCATCTCATATGTCCCTATTACACCTTCTGATAGCTGCGTTTTTTCCTGAAATTTCATTATTTCATATTGTGCTTGACATATAGATTCCAGACTCTGCTGGAGTTTTGCTCGCATTTCTTCAATTAGAGGCCAAACAAATGAGCCAAGGTATTCTTCTACGGATGTAAAACTCTCTGGAATCTGATTAACCTGAAAAAGCAAGAAATGGTCTCAACTACAATTGAAATGCCTCTTTTTGCTAAATCCAACATTGGAATTACTAAAATTAGTAAAAGCAAGCTCATCTGTATGCTCAAAAGCTACTACTCTGACAGATTGGCTACCATTTTCAGCTATACGAAAACAATGAATAAAAAAACACATTAATTCAATCAAACTCAACTAGAAAGATTCTCAGCCACATCAATATATAATTCTCATTCCCACTATTCGGTCATCCTCAAACATAATAGAATTTTGGAAATAACAATTGTAGACATACTGTCAGTACAATTCTTTCCTTCTGTTCAGTAATCTTCAAACATTATAAATTTTGGGGAAAAAACAACTGTAAAAGCATTGTCAATACATATGAAAGACTGAAAATAATGACTTCATAGGAAAATAAAACATAGATTAAAGAAAAACAGATATTTTGTATCCTGGATAATCTTTGAAGTCGAGAATGATATTTAGTGTACAGTAAAAATATATGCTAAATGAAATTTTAAGGCCAAAAATAAGTATTGCATTTCCACATTGCTTAAAGAAAATGAAATTCATAAAAATGTTAACAATATCTAATTAGTCAGTTCAATTATAATTGTTAATTACTCATTAGGTTACTAGTGGTCAATTAACCCACCAAACTTCTGATTGGTATCAGATAACTCCCTAGGGGGAACTCACTGCAATGCACTTAGATTTTTGGACATTGTGTTCATCATCTGGTATTAGAGCCACCTGTAATTAATGGCTGTGCGGTTGTGGAGGGTAAGCCACAGATGCAGAAGGAAAATAAAGATTAAATTCCGAGACTTAATCTGAGGAACGGTATTCTTGGATTCATCAGCAACGAAGAACCCCTCACCATACCAATAAACTAGTGTTCCTCACAAAATACAAACGACAATCTTATTCTCTCCTTGGATGTTTGCAAACTCCAAGAATTTGCAAACTGACAAAGAAAGTCTGGACTTTGCATCACTGTTTAATTCAGTTCTTCACATTGGAGTTGGGTTCCACTTGATGAAGATTTTCTCTCCTACATGAGATGCAGATGTTATTAACAAGTGGGACATATGAGATGGCAAGGATTGCTCTTGGATACTCTTGAATTTGAGTGCTAATGTGATTCTACATGTTAGTGAGTCAAATACAATAAAGGTTGCTTAGGATTGGGTAACTTGAATGTATGAATCAATACGTGTCAATACTAAACTATATCTTCAAAAGAATTATTTTGAACTGAAAATGCCAAACCACATGACTTATTTCAAGTCTACTAGAAAATGTGCTTTGGTGATTCTAAAAGAAGACATAGTGATGACGCTTCTCAGGAGCTTGCAAGAACCCTATTCAAGATTAGTAGTAGCCCTTAGCATTAAAATCAATATCAATTTGCAGAATGCAACAGCATCACTACTTCAAAAAGAAGTAAGAAGGAAAGATGCAAGATTGAATGTTTAGACTTGCATAGCAATGATTACAGAAGGATATGATGGCAAGGCAAAGAAGAAGATAAAAAATAAGTCTCAAAATGCCTAAGAATAGTCAAGGCACAAAGGAAGAGCAAAAATGAAGCCCTGAAAATGATTCCATTACAATTAATTGTGTGGGTTAAAGAGATAAGAGGGAAGAAAAAGAAAATGTAGCTTCATGTAGTGAGCAAAAGCAATTATTTGCAATCACTACACCCACAAGTTGATTACAAATCAAGTGAATGAAGAGCCTCGTGAATATCAAACTCCAAAGACAAAGAAGATGGGATAAGAGTTGTGCTGAAACTGTCATCAAGAGGAGAGAACCCCCCTCAAGTGTGTCGTCCAAATCTGCAGTATGAGACTCCACAAACAAGTTGAAAATACCTGTCAAATATTCATCCTAAAAAGCAAGATCTAAAAAACTATGATCATCCTACTGAATAGAAGCACTAATGGCTGAAGAAGCAAGAGGTGGAGGAGAAGGAAGCTCAGCACTGGTCTCTAAAATACCAAGGTTTAGATGACCAAAATTCTCCTCACAAACACAATTCACACACAATGAAGGAGTGTGATATGCAATCAAAGGAACAATATCTTCTTCTGAAGGAAAATGAGAAAAGGAATGCAAACAAGATGAATGATCAACCATCCTGATAGCAATGATATCCCTAGTCTCCAAGTCCCTCATGTACACTCTATAAGGAGTGAACTCAATTGTTTTACCTTGACCATCATGGGTAATTTGACAAACAAAAAGGAGATTAGTGGACAAAGAAGGAACACAAAGTACATCATTAAAAGTGCCCTCTCACATGTCAATAGAACCCTTCCCACGTACCTTCATTTATGTATTGTTACCCATCAAAATATGAGGTGAAGTACAAGGCTCAAAAGAAGAGAAAATTCCCATAGATAATGCCAAATGATGAGATGCCCCTAAATCAAGAATCCATCTATTAGATGCAGGACTTGTAGAGGCCAAGAGTGCTTGTCCTTTCATTTTGTTCAAACCAACTATATATCTTGTATTCTCTAACTATGATGATGAAGATGTTGTCAATTGAGATGCTGAAGAAGAAGTAGAAGACGCTGATGAGGGTAGCTGTATGTTATTCTTTTGAAGAAGGTGTGTGAGTTCATCAATCTTCTTATTATAACACGTATGCTCATCATCTCCTCGCCTTTTACGATATGCACATTTGAACTTCTTCTTTTTAGATGATTCCTCTTTAAAAAAAGGAGTGGACTCAAGAGTGCCATATGAAGGAGAATCTTTACCTTACTCATTAGACTTGGGTTCCTTATTTTGCTTCTTACCTTGCCACTAGAAGCCTTTGTATCTTTTGCAAAAAGAGCATGAGATTTAGAGGACTTCAATGTGCCCATGTGTGCCAACTTTGCTTGTTCTCTTGTGAGCTAAGCTGCAAATTCATCAGGAGAAGGCATTTTGTATGCATCGCCTAGGGCATCCACTGTAGCATAAAATGTAGAAACAAACACTAAATAATCAAGACCAAGCTTAGCAAGAATAGAAAGAATCAACTATTCATCTTCTTTAGTGACCCCACAATTAGATAAGTGCAGTCTACGAGAATTGTGCTTAGAGAAAAAGTCTTGGATATTGTCCAAATCTGAAGGATTTAGACACATTAGTTCATTTTCAAACTTAAATTTCCTCATTTTATCTGGCTTACCAAAGAGACCCTCTAAGATAGTCCAAATTTGATTAGGATGTGTGCAAGATGCAACACGATATCTAAAATTTGGAGAAATGGACAAAAGAAGAGTACCAAGAGCTTCATCCCTTCTATCAAGCCATTTTCTTCTTTCTACAGCTCCTGTGGGTTCTAGATCTTGGCCAAATATGTAATTCTATGCAATATTAATTTTAACAATAATAACTCCATTTGTGATCTCCATTCACGATAGTTATA